>APFE031630735.1:64049-110806 GCA_000404065.3 Pinus taeda
TAGATATTGTTGTTTATCTAATAAACAGAGGGCCTTCAAGTTCCTTGGATGGTGGTGTTCCAGAGGAATCATGGACAGGTAAAAAGGTAAACTACTCTTTTTTAAAGGCTTTTGGTTGTGAGGCCTTTGTCCATATTGATAAAGAAAATAGAACAAAGCTTGAGGCAAAGTCAAAGAAATGTACCTTTATTGGATATGGTGTTAATGATTTTGGTTATCGCTTATATGATTATGAAAATCACAAAATCATTAGGAGGAGAGATGTAATATTCAATGAAAAGGTCTTGTATAAGAATCAGTTGTAGGAAAAGAAACAGGAAAAAGAAAACAAGGAATACGCAGCCTTTGATGAAATCACTGAAAAAGTAAAGGTGCCTAAAAATAATAATAATCAACAACCACAACAACAGCAACAGGCACCCCAAATGCCTGAAAGTGGTGTTAGAAGATCCACCAAGATAAGTATACCCCTTGAATGATACTCTCCTTCATTATATTATTTATTGTTGGCTGATTCTAGTGAACCCAAATGTTATGAAGAAGAAATGCAGGTTGAAAGTAGGAAGAAGTGGGAGGTAGTCATTGAAGAAGAGATGGACTCCTTAATGCATAACCAGACTTGGGACTTAGTTAGGTTGCCTGCAGGAGAAACTACATTGAAGAATAAATGGGTTTACAGGTTGAAGGAAGAAGATGGAGGAAAACAAAGGTATTGATTTTGCATAGACTTGTGGTGAAGGGGTTTGCATAGAAGAAAGGCATTGATTTTGATGAAATATTTTCTCCTGTGTTAAAATGACTTCAATCAGAACAATTTTAAGTCTAGTAGCAGTTGAAGATTTGCATCTTGAGCAGTTACTTGTAAAGACAACCTTTCTCCATGGGGATTTTGAGGAAGAGATATATATGCAACAGCCACAAGGATATGAAGTGAAAGGGAAGGAGAAACTAGTGTGCAGGTTGAAGAATAGTTTGTATGGCGTAAAACAGGCTCCAAGGTAGTGGTATCTAAAATTTGACAAGTTTATGTTTGAACAAGGTTATACTAGATGTCACTCTAATCATTGTGTTTATCTGAAAAAGAAAAATGATGGCATCTATATTATATTGTTATTGTATGTAGATGACATGCTTGTTGCAGGGTCTAACATGCAGGAAATAAATGTGCTCAAAAGAAAATTGGCAAATTCATTTTCAATGAAGGAATTAGGAGCTGCAAAACAAATCCTTGGTATGAGAATCACTAGAGATAGGAAAAATCGCAAATTAACATTGTCTCAGAATGAGTACATACAAAAGGTGTTGAAAAGATTTAATATGCACAATGCAAAACCGGTTAGTACACCTTTTGCTAGCCACTTCAAACTTAGTAAGGAAATGTGCCCAAAGACCCAAGAAGACATGGATTATATGTCTAAAGTTCCATATGCATCAGCAGTTGGAAGCTTAATGTATACAATGGTCTGCACAAGGCCTGATATTGCACATGAAATGGGTGTTGTAAGCAGGTACATGAACAATCCAGGAAAGGAACATTGGATGGCAGTGAAATGGATTCTCAGATATTTGAAAGGTACCACAAATCAAGCATTATGCTTTAGTAGTTCAAACATTTCTCTTCAGGGATATGTTGATGTAGATATGGCAGGTGACAGAGATAAGATGAGGAGCACTACAGGATATGTATTTACTGTAGGTGGAACAACTATCAATTGGGTTTTAAAAATCCAAAGTGTTGTTGCACTTTCAACAATAGAAGCAGAGTATGTTGTTGCTACAGAGGCTAGTAAAGAAATAATTTGGCTACAAAGGTTTATGGGTGAATTGGGTAAGGAGCATGATATGGGCATGTTAAACAGTGATAGCCGAAGTGCCATTCATCTTGTAAAGAACTCAACATTTCATTTGAGGACTAAACACATATATCTCAAGTACCATTTCATACGATCAATGTTGGGAGATGGAGAGTGGAAGATGGAAAAGATACACACTAGCCAGAATCCTATAGATATGCTAACAAAAGTTATAACCAGGGAGAAACTGAGAATATGCTTAGTTTCAATTGGTATTCAAGGATGACGATGAAGATGAGAAATTGCCAGGTCCAAAGAGGAGTCATTGTCCAGCAAATGAAGCAGCGATGGAGTTTCTACAATCATTCTCCAAGTGGGAGATTGTTGAGTATGGAGCATGATTGTTTAGAGGTCTTTGTTTCAGCCGGATGTATACGCCAGGAAGTTTTTACACCGCTCCACACGGGGGGGTGCGGGGGGGACTTGTCCCCTCACGGGGGTTCGGGGGGGCTGATCCCCCCCGACTGGGGGGTCTAGAGGCCAGCGGTCCCCCGGCGGGGGTTTTAGGGGCAGCGCCCCCAAAGCTAAAAACAGATGTAAAATTGCCTTGTAAAAGTATAGCAGTTTCTAGTCAGTCTAGGTCATTCATTAGGCGAAGGATCTAATGGTAGAAATTATGTTTAGTTTAGGGTTTTTTTCCCTACAAGGCAACCCCTCTCTTTGTATGAGGGCATTGTATTTGAGGCTGTGTAATAGATGTGTATTCTCTGCGCGAGAAGTAGAGAGGTGAGACTGTGAGAGAAAATAGAGGATATTACAGCAGATCTGTTGTAGGTTGTGTCTCTTCATTTTTCTAGATAATAGAAAGGAAGGACTGGTTGTTCTGGGTGGATGTAGCCCAAACTGGGTGAACCACGTATATCTGTGTCTCTCTCGTTTTATGCGTTTTCTTTGTTTATATTTCTACAATATTTTATGTGTTCCATTGCTCCGTAATATATAATTTTCTAACAAGGCCGAGAGAAGGTTGCATCCTGGTAGAGGCTGACAACAGAGGGTGGTCTAGAGGCCGTGAAGGAAGCCATAGTGATCTGCGAGTGTGCTGCGAGATCAAACAACATTGGAGATCAGTGATCTCTATCTTTGACATAAATATGAGGTAAATATAACTTTTTTTTGACCTGTGGAACCTTTTTTAAATTGCCTAGATGAATAATCAAATGTTTGAAGCATGCTTGAATGAGCATAACAAGCTCAATGGCTCCAATTATGCAAATTGGAAATTCAATATGCAGACTCTGCTAGAAGTGTAGAGTGATTCGACGATTGCAAATGGAGATGAGCAAAAGCCAGCAGCTGGATCAGCTTCAGTCCCAGATTGGGAGAAGTGTGAGGGTAAAGCAAGGACACTGCTGAAGATGTCAATGAAAGACTACATCATACCACATATCAGAGAATGTAAATCAATAGGCGAAAATTGGGGAATTTTGAAGGATTTGCATGAGATCAGGAATACAAATCATCTTTTGTTCCTGAAGAGCAAGATCTTATCCCTGAAGATGGAGGAGAATGAAACAATTGTTGCCTTCATAGCAAGGATCAAAGATCTGAAGAACAAATTGGTAGACATTTTTCATACAGTTGAAGATACAGATCTTGTAACAATTACCATGAATGGTGCAACCGATGACTACCAAATGTTCATCACTGGGATAAATGCGAGAGAGAAAATCCTGAAGTTTGAAGAACTGATAGGAATACTGATGTAAGAAGAAGAAAGAAGTTCGACTCTAAAGCCCCAGAGTGTCGATCTTCAATTGATGGTGTAAAAGAACTTCTACAAAGGAAGTGGAAATCCACAACAACAAAACAAAGGAAGTTCACAGAAAATACCAAATCCAACCCAAGGTATGAATCTGAATAGAAACAACTCTATAATTAAATGTTTTTATTGAGGAAAACTTGGTCATATAGCTAGGGAGTGTAGGAAGAATAAATATCATGAAGAACAATAGAGGCAAAAACGACATGTAGGTCATCTTGCGAATGATAATCATGAGCGAAATTCCAGATTGTTCATGGCAGAACGTGATGAGCATCTTGATGTAGACATTTGGTATGTAGATTCGGGAGCATCAACACATATGATAGGGAACAAGCAATGGTTTGAATATTTTAAAGAAATAAACGACGGAGCACAAATCTATCTAGGTGATGATAAAAGTCCTCAGATCAAAGGATGTGGGGAAATTTCTGTCATTTTACCTAATGGTAATGTAAGACAAATTTATAATGTTATGTATGTGCCCAATATAACAAATAACTTTATTTATGTATCCATGATTGCAGATCAAGATCTCAAAGTTGAATTTTTTAAATCTTTTTCTATATTAAAGGTCTATTAGATGGCCTGAAGACTATTGCTACAGGAATTCGAACAGGAGGTCTGTACAAATTGGATGTAAGACCAGCACTAGTTCGAGCTTTAATAGTAGCGGGTTTGACTACAAAAGAGCTATGGCATCAGATATTTGGTCATATCAACTACAATGATTTGCTATTACTTCAAAAAAAGGAAATGGTAAGATATCTTCCTATGTTAAAACAAGTTTATAATGATTGTGATGCCTGCACATTAGGAAAGATGCATAGAGAATAATTCCCTGTTCGAGTAGAGAAGAAATAGAGATATATAATTGAATTAGTGCACACAGATCTTAGTGGACCCATGCAAACAAAGTCATTAGGAGTTGCACTATATTTTTTACTGTTTATTGATGACTGCACAAAGTTTTCTTGGGTATATTTCTTGAGTAAGAAGAATCACACATTTGAATACTTTAAGCAGTTTAGAAACATTATTGAAAAGATAACATGGAAGAAGATACAAATTCTCCGCTTCGATCAAGGGGGAGAATACAGAAAGGATGAGCTTATCAAGTATTTCAAATACCATGGAATATTACAACAATTCACAGTATCCCATACTCCTCAGCAGAATGCAGTAATAGAAAGAAAGAATAGAACATTGGTGGAATGCGCTAGAAGCATGTTGAAAGCTAGGAATCTGTCGAATGGTTTTTGGGTTGAAGCATTGAATACTGCAATTTATTTGAAAAATAGGAGTCCTATGAAGAGTCTTGAGTTTAAAACTCCTTATGAAACACTATATGGATTTAAGTATGTAGTAAATCATTCAAGAGTATTTGGGTCTAAATCATTTTCCCATATTCCAAAGGAAGACAGAAGAAAACTAGATTCAAAAGCCATTAGACTTACCTTTATAGGCTATTGTTCAAAATATAAAGCTTATAGATTATTTAATCCCTCTACTCACAAGATTTTTGTTAGTAGAGATGTCATATTCCATGAGCAAGATCATGAAGAATCTGATAAGAAAAATGAGGAATGGGATATTCCATACTTGGTGGAAGAAGAAAGTGAAGAAATAGGAAATAATCAGGATCAACAACAGACAAATGTAGAAGATGAACAACAACAGCAGCAGACACAATAGCAACAACAACAGATAAAACAATAGCAACAACAATGAGAAGAGAAAGAAAATGTTGATCATACAATGTTTTGAGCTACCCCACCACTGAGGAGATCAGGTAAGAAAGCTCAATTGCCTGCAAGATATAGGTAAAATTATTTTATAACTAGTATGATGAATGTTGTTGCACCTTCTAGTTATAAGGAAGCAAATGAATGTAGTGAATAGAAAACAGCTATGGAACAGGAATATGAATCTATAATCAAGAACAACACTTGGGAATTGGTTGAACTTCCTAGAGGGAAACAAACCATAAGTTGTAAATGGTTGTATAAACCCAAGATTAATGCAGATGGAACCATAGATAAATTAAAATCTAGATTGGTAGCAAAGGTATTCATAAAAAGAAGGCATTGACTATGAAGAAACCTTTGCCCCTATAGCTAAACGTAATACCATCAGAATGTTGATTGCTTTAGCTACTAAGAAACATTGGATGATTCAGCAATTAGATGTAAAGTTTTCATTTTTAAATGGAAAATTGAAAGAGGAGGTTTATTTAGAGCAACTTGAAGGGTTTGTCTAGAAAGGGAAAGAACATTTAGTCTATAGATTAAAGAAAACTCTTTATGGACTAAAGCAAGAACCTAAGTCTTGGTATGAAAAGATTGATTCATTTTTTCTGCAATTTGGCTACAACAGAAGTGAAAAGGACCCTAATCTTTATACCATGGAAGATGAACAAGGGTGCATAGTGTTGATTTCTTTGTATGTAGATGATTTGATTATTACAGGTGATGCTACTTATCTAATCAAAAGAAATCAAGCAACAGATGTCACAGGTGTTCGAAATGAAACACCTTGGTGAACTAAGATAATGTTTGGGTCTTGACATTTGGAGAGATTCAGGAAAAACATTTCTACCCCAGGGAAAGTATGTCAAAGGACTACTAGAATGATTTAGCATGGATCGGTGTAAGCCTGCAGCAGTACCATTACAACAAAGCATCAAACTACAGAGTGAGGATGGCTATAAAGAGGCAGATGTGACACTTTACAGATAGCTAGTTGGGAGCCTAATCTACCTAACCACTACTAGACAAGATTTGGCTTATGCATTCAGTGTGTTAAGTCAATACATGTCCAGGCCACTTGAAAGTCATTGGAATGTCGCAAAAATTGTTTTGAGGTATCTACAAGGTACTATAGATTACGGTATTATTTATACTGATTCCTCTGATGTTAGATTGACAGGATTTACAGATTCATACTGGGCTGGAAATGTAGACGATCACAGATCCATAATAGGCTATGCATTCAACATTGGATCTGGGGTGGTTACATGGAGCGGTAAGAAACAGAACACAGTTTCCTTGTCTTCAGTGGAAGCAGAGTATCAAGATATATGTGAAGCAACGTGTGAGGCAGTTTGATTGTGAAGACTTCTCCAGGATGTTGGGGAAGAAAAGAAAGATGCAACAAAAATCAAATGCGACAATCAAAGTTCAATCAAACTTGCTAATAATCCGGTGTTTCACAAAAACATTAAACACATTGATACACAATTCCACTTTGTCAGGGAGAAAGTGCAATAAAAAGAAATCCATTTTTTATATTGTAATACATGTGATAATGGTGCCGATATTTTCGCTAAGCCTTGTAGAAAAATTAAGTTTGAAATGTTTAGGGAGATGTTAGGCATATTTGTGAACCCCTTCTCCATTAAGGTGGAGCATTAGAGATAGTGGAGAATATCCTAGAATAGTCAGTTGGTTCACGAGACCTCAGGATAGGAATTAGTTTCTATTTTTTAGGTTATGGTTCTAACTTCCCTAAATCTTTGATTACTATATAATGTGTGATGTACATGAACAATGTAGAGCATTCTACAGAGCCAGACTCTCCTGGTTCAAACTATCTTTCGTAGAGCTGATGGGTTTCATTTTATTTAATATAGAACATTGCATTTTTACAAAACCCCCTTATTACATTATTGTGCCCATTTAGTCCCCATACTATTATTATTGTGCCCCATAGAAGACCACTATTGTTATTATTGTGCCATTACATTATTATTGTTATGTCGGCTTTGATTATATTATGACCCCTTAGACTCCTATATATAGAAAGGAGGTCTTGTCATTTGTATCATCCAAGAATTTTTCATTTGTATAATGTAAAAGAGGTTTCCCCCTAGAATAGGCTTATTTCTGAGGTGTTGATCTATCTTTTCTATCTTTTTGTGAGTTGGCTTCATAACATTTGGTATCAGAGCTTTGGATTCTACGGTTTTGCTACTCCAAACAGGGCATCATGGAATTTTCGCTATAACATTTTAGATACACAATTTCAGAAGCTCAAACAAAAAATTATTTGAGAAGAAATCAGTCTGAACCTCAGGTCCAAATTTCAGATCTTGTCTCACTACAGTTTTGGAGATATGATCTGAGGAAGCTAGGGTTTTTGCAAGCTCCAGAATTTCATCTCAAACAGGTCATCATGGAATGTTCACTATAATTTGTTTTCTATGAAGGATAAGACTCTGAAATTAAAACCCATTTGAGCCAAATTTGTGGGAAAGCTCGGGCCTGAATTTTAGATCTTGTTTCACAATATTTTCGGAGATACAATCCAAGACATTTAGCATTTCTGCAAGCTCCCGAATTACATCCCAAACATGTGACCTAGGGAAATCGCCATAATTTTCTCTCTGAGCATCAGATTCAAATTTAGTAAGAAGTTGCAAAAGAAGGAAGGACTGTAGTTTTCTGTGTATATTTTGCAAATCCGAAGGTCAAAACAGTGACACATGGCACTTCATACAAGTTCGCTCTTTTGAAAAGGTATACAATCAGGTTATCATGGGAGATTGTACATAACTCTTTCTTGGAGAATCCAATTTCGATCAGACTAGTGGCATTGGAAAGAGGATGCAGAGGGCTACAACAGATCATGATTTCAAAACTGAAAGATCCACAAGTACAAAGTTATAGTCATTTCAAGATCAAGCTCCTAAAATCAAGAAAAGATGATATGAGGAAGTTTGACGACAAGGATCCAGTAAATTGGATACTATAGATGGAGCAATATTTTGATCTACATGAGGTGAAACTGTTACAAAAGTTACGTATTGCATCTTCATATTTAGAACCGGATCAATTTTTATGGTATAAATGGCTTTGCTCTTGCAAACCACTTGTTACATGGTCAATTTTCACGAAGGAAATGATAGCACATTATGAGGATACAAAGAGAAACACCTTCTTTAGCCAATTGATAAATCTCAAACATAAGTGTTCAATGCCAGAGCACATTGAACACTTTCAAAAGTTGAATATAAGGGAAAATGATATTCCATAGAAGAAGAGAATTGATGTCTCCATATGAACTTTAAAGGATAACATTCAACATGAGGTTCATCTTTGGGAACCTAATTCATTAGAGAAGGCATTCAGGTTGGTAATAAAAGTGGAAAGAAAAATTATGGAAACAAGGAAGTCTACCCCTCACAACTATAAATATGGAAGTGTTGTTTCTCCTAGCCTTCCACAACCTACAACGTTGACACTACAACAATTGGAAGAAAAAAGAGAAAAAGGACTTTGTTATAATTGTGATGACAAATACATTAAAGGTCATACGTGTGCTCACAAGAAATTATTTTACATTAATTGTGAAGAGGAGGAAGAAAAAGATCAAGAAACATCAAAAGAAGAGGATATACACTAGGAACCAACCCCAGAGCAAGAAGAAATGAATCTGACCATATCTTGTAAAGCATTGGTAAGAATTACCACTCCTCAAACTCTCAAGATACAAGGACATATCAAGAAGAAAAAGGTTCAAGAAGTGAAAGATCACATCGAGAGAGAAGAAATGAATCTGACCATATCTTGTAATGCATTGGATGGAATTACCTCTCCTCAGACTATCAAGATAGAAGGACATATCAAGAAGAAAAATGTTCAAGAAGTGAAAGATCACATCGAGCATCAAGAAATGAATCCGGCCATATCTTGTAATCCATTGGAAGAAATTACCACTCCTAAAACTCTCAAGATAGAAGGACATATCCAAAAGAAAAAGATTGAAGCAATGAAATATCACATCAATCATCAACAACAAGTTTTCCAACATTTAAAGGATAACGCCAATTTGGTGCATAATCGAATGAAACAACAGGCAGATCAACATCACAGTGAAAGAAGTTTTGATGTAGGTGATTGGGATTTTTTATGACTACATCTCAAGAAAGCTATTTATGAGAAAGAAATGTTGGCAATACTACATGTACTTAAGAAATGGCGACCTTACCTAATGGGAAGACACTTCAAGGTAAAAATGGATCGTGATAGTCTTAAATACCTTTTAGAACAAAGATTATCTTTAGAAGAACAAAAAAAATGGGTCACAAATATGTTGGGTTATGACTTTGAAATAATCTACAACAAAGGGAAGAAAAATGTTGTTGCAGATGCACTCTCAAGAAAGGATGAGGATGTGGAAGCATTGTTTTGTGCTATTTCTATTATCCAACCAGATTGGATAAATGAAGAAAGGGATGAATGAAAGAAGGATGAAGAAGTGTGGCCACTCATTCAAATGTTGTACAAGATCCTAGTTCAAACAATATTGCCAGAACATGATGAGGAAGGAAAAATCATATTGGAACCTGGAGCAGTCACATAAACAAGAACTCGACAGCCACGAAATCAATCAATTTCATAGTATCTCATCAAGTGGAAGAACTTACCCAACGAAGGTTCCACATGGGAGGGCAAGCATTTTATACAGAATCATCAAGAACTACTCAAATGTTGAGCACAACACTTTTTGAAGGAGAGGGGCATGTTAGGTCCCTATACTACTAGTGTAACCCCTTATTTTGATTAGCACAACCCCCTTATTATATTATTGTGCCCATGTAGTCCCCATATTGTTATTATTGTGCACTTACATTATTATCGTTATGTCGGCTCTGGTTATATTATGACCACTTAGACTCTTATATAGAGAAAGGAGGTCTTCTCATTTGTTTCATCCAAGAATTGTTCATTTGTGTAATGTAAAGGAGGTTGCCCCCTCGAAGAGACTTATTTCTAAGGTGTTGATCTATCTTTTTTATCTTTTTGTGAGCTGGTTTCATAATAGGGACCAGATCTACTACTATGAATTCAGACTTAGGGAAAACATGAAACTAGTAAAGTTCTCAGGAAATCATGAATCCAAAACAAACAAAAATATGGGATCTCCCTAGTGGAGTCACCAATTTGTGGTGAAGTAAAATTATAAGTGCGGACACAAACAAATTCCTCTAGCCCAATAATGGGTCTAGCCACAACAGATACATTCTATGGAAAATTTCCTAAGGTTAGAATCAATCAAAAGGGCCTACCTCTTGGTCACTTATCCTCCATGATGATATCCTCGCTTGCTCTCTCCAGTAATCTCTCGCTTCCTTCTTCAAGTTCCCGAAACAAATGAACAACAAAAACACACAAACATAATAATAGAAAAATTAAAATTCAAACTACTTAATGAGTCAATAATAATGAAGACACGAATATGTAATATTACAAAACATGTAGGAAATCAATCGATAGTTGCATATATTAATATTCAATGAGAGATTACAACCATTCGCCTTCACGTCACAATCTTCCTCTAACAAGGCCAAGTTCCCAGTCACTTCTGCTAGCACTTCATGATGGCTTCAAACAACAATAGTTTAAAGACTCTTCCCTTTAGGATTCACTCCAAACCAAACACACTTCTCCCTTACACAACTAGATGGCTACAACTAGTAATAGCTTGCTTGTCTAGTATATATACACTCAGCCAAAACTCTAACTCTAATTTTCACACTAGTCACTATTTTGTGCTTGGGAAGAAGGGAGGTTTATATAGGAAAGATGGATGGGAGATGGGTCCCCTTATCATGGGAGAAGGACTTATCCCTTAAGGTAGTTCCATCATTATAGGGGAAAGAAGCCCAAACTATCATCCTCGACCCCATCTAGCCAAACCATTTACCAGACATTTGTTAAGGAGCTTCTAGATATGGAAGCTTCAACTCTAATTTAAAAATATTTCCATAACAGGACTGACATGACTGGAACACAACTCAGTCACACCGATCAGCGCAGGGAATAGTACTAATCTCTGCACATCAGCACGGGGAAGACCAAGGTCATTAGTGTAAGTCTCGTAAATTGGGAAAAATAGAAGTTTCAAGGGAAATGATGCAAAAGGGAAATGATCTGTTCATGTGTAGGTTTTAACCTCATATAAAAATTACTTGCATACGAATTTTAAAACACAGAAAATAAACAATGCGAAAGCATAACACATAAAACACATATACTCAGATATTTTCCCCTGTATCCCAAAACCAGGACTATCAGCTTGATTTTTCATTATGTTCCGTTCAATGTTATAATACATATTTTTACATGCTAAAGCATCCAATACCATGGACTGAAAACCATTGCATCCAAAACCATGGACCGAAAACCATCGCGTCCAAAAACATGTGTGAAAATCATGCACAAAACCATAGGTGGGTCCACCCAACCTAACATAGGTTTGAAAACCAAAATTTTCCAAGGTGCTACCCTTGACCCCATAGAGTGGGGTTACCTGCACCCCTCACACCCCCTATGGCCTCCCTGTTATGCAACGAAGGGGGGACTCTACCCCCCCTCTAACCCCCCGATTAACTACGTGGGCTAGTCATGGAAAGAGATAACACAACCCAACATTCTCCCACTTGTTGTTTTCTTTCCACAGGGGCCACAAGAGAGTTTATTCAATTATCCAGTCCTGCAACACTCATTGTTTCTCTACACCAAGAAAACTTCTCAGAGCTCAAGGATTTTATCAATGCATCTACAATATTCTTCAAAGTATCCACCTTTACCAGCAACACCTTTTTGTCTTCTATCATATCCCTCACAAAATGATATTGAACATCCATGTGCCTTGTCTTTGAATGATATGCAGGGTTCCTTGCTAAGAAAATTGCACTTTGGCTATCACAATCTATCCTTATAGATCCGTGTACTAACCTAATACTTGAACACAATTTCTACAACAAAACTACTTCCTTGCTTGCATGAGTGGCTGCCATGTATTCTGCCTCTGTAGTTGATAGTGCCACTACAGATTGTTTCTTACTCATCCAACTGCCTGCACCTTCAAATAGCTTAAACACATACCCACTTGTAGATCTTCTCTGATCCAGATCTCTAGCCTAGTCTGCATCAACAAAGCCATAGATATCCAACACTGTCCAATCCTGGTCTTCTTTGGTAGCACAAACCATAATCACTAGTGCCACGCAAATACCTAAAAACCCGCTTCAATGTTGTCCAATTCTCCTTTCTTGGTTTTGACATAAACCTGCTCAATACTCCCATTACATGTGCAATGTCTGGTCTAGTACAGACCATTGCACACATTAGGCTATTGACTGCACTTGCATATGGAACAAGGGACATGTCTCGTTCCTCTTCTTGTGTCTTGGGACATTGTTCAGCAGATAACTTTACACCTACAAGAATAGGAACCTTCACTGGTTTACTATCCTACATATTAAACCTCTGCAATATTGTCTCGACATACTTCCTCTGGTTAACCAGAGCTTCCTCTTTGCCCGATCTCTTTTAATTTCCATGCCCAAAATATAGTTTGCAGCACCGAGATCTTTCATGTCGAATTTGGAGGACAATTGGGTCTTCAAATCCTGGATAATTTCTTTGTCATTTTCCAACCAACAACATATCATCCACATACAAGACCAGATAAATAACACGGTCACCAATTAATTTAAAATACACACAATGATCTGCTTTGCTTCTGGTGAAGCCAAGTCCCCGTATAATGTATCAAATTTCTGATACCACATCCTTGGTGACTGTTTTAACCCATACAGAGACTTCTTTAACTTGCATACTAGTTCTTTCTTACCCTTCACCGCAAAGCCTTTAGGTTGCTTCATGTAGATCTCCTCTTCCAAATCCCTGTGAAGAAATGTTGTCTTCACATCCATCTGTTCTACCTCAAAATCAAAATCAGCAGCAACAGATAAAAGTAATCTAATAGAAGCTACCTTGGCAACAGGAGAAACAATATCACCAAAATCAATTCCCGTCACCTGGGAATAACCTTTTGTTACCGACTGAGCTTTGTATTTATACACCATTCCTTCTACATTTTTCTTCTTCTTGAACACCCATTTGCTGTGAATGGGTTTCCTTCCAACCAAAAACTCCACCAGATCTCAATCCTCTTTTTTATGCAAAGATGCCATTTCATCAACCATGGCCTCTTTCCAGAGTTTTCCATCCTCTGAATCTACTGCTTCCTTCAATGTTCTAGGATCATCATCCATAATAGATAAAGCAAAATTTGAATAGAAATAAGATGAACTATACCTTTCTAGTTGTCTTCCTTCTTGAACTGATCTTCTCACACCTGGAGTTTGTGGCTCTTCATCTTCTGATTCCTCCTCTGTTGTAGAGTCTGATTCTTCCTCCTTTAGGTGAAACTCTATCTTCTCAGGTTCCTTTGGCATGTTTAATAACATCTTTCACTCTCTCAACACCACAACTTGGCTGTACACAACCTTCCTTGTTACTGGGTTCCAAAGCTTATAACCTTTTAAACCATCCTTATACCAATAAAGATGCACTTTTCAGATTTACTATCCAACTTGGTTCGTTTCTCCTTTGGAACATGTACATATGCATCACATCCAAATACCCTCGGATGTGAAAGAGAGGGTTTATTACTAGTCCATACCTCTTGTGGAGTTTTATCCTCCAACACTGATGAAGGTGATCTGTTGACCAGGTAACATGCTCTCTCCACCACCTCTACCCAAAATTCCTTTCCTAACCCGGCACCACTAAGCATGCTTCTTGCCCTTTCCATCAATGTCTTGTTCATTCTCTCTGCAACTCCATTTTGCTGAGGTGTATATGGAGTAGTCTTCTGCCATGCTATACCACACTTCTTATAGAATTCTTCAAATTCCTTGCTGCAAAACTATCCATTGTTATTTGTCCTCAGCACCTTTATCTTCTTCTCAGTCTGGTTTTCCACTAGAGCCTCGAATTCTTTAAACATGTCAAAGACTTCAGATTTCTTCTTAAGGAAATATAACCATGTATTCCTTGAGAAGTCATATATAAATGATACATAGTACACGGACTTACCCAGTGATGGAACCTTCACAAGTCCAAACATGTCACTATGCACAAGCTCTAATATATGTTTCACCCTCTTACCACCAGAGGGGAAACTCACCCGATTCTACTTCCCATATACACAATTTTCACAAAAATGAAAATCCAGAGAGATATTACTCATACCTTCTACCATACCTTTACCATGAAGTATTTGAAGGCCCTTCTCTCCAATATGTCTAAGCCTTTGAAGCCACAGCATGGTCTTCTCTCCAGAGACCACTAGATTTCCTGCTCCACTTTCAGGAACCACAAAATTGTTGCACCCATCAACAACCGTGCTACCTTGCAGCTTGTACAGAGCTCCAATCTGAACTCCACGCATCAATACCAGTGCTCCCCGAACCATCTTGCAGATATCCTTCTCGAATAGTGTTTTTACACCTGCATCATCCAACTTTCTTACAGAAATCAGATTTCTAGCCAATGCACGAATATGCAAAACACCTGAAAGTGTTCTAACCCTTCCACCTTGCAACTTCAACTTTACTTTCCCGCGACCAATGATTCTAGCCTTCCTATCATCCCCTAAGAAGACACGCTTGATACCTGATGATTTGATCTGATACACTTTAAACTCTGTCATTGATCTGCTGGTGTCTTTAAACCGGATCACTTTGGCACGATCGGGCGATTTTCGGGCTTTTTCGGCGCACAACAGGCTAAGGAATCAAAAGATTCCCTGAAGATTCCCCGAAATGGCCTATTTCTCGTAGCGATGCGCGATTAGCGCTTTGCGCTAATCACGCATCGAAAACTGCCTCTGTTTCTTATTCTGGAGCTCCGAAGTGCAATTTCTCTTCCTGCGCGAAGTTTCGGCTTTCTGGCTGCTGACATCAGCATGACGTCGGTTGTACGGAGGATAACGTCAGTTGTGGTGGGTCCCTGGTACAGAATGACATGGCGAGGTGCTGATACTGAAGGTGATGCGATGAACTAGCTCCGATGCGATCGCAATATCGCATCAACAGGGAACGGAGGGTGTTTGAGTTGGACATTTGGCGCTTGCGACCGCCGACCGCCGATATCGCGATATCGCGTCGGGTGGTGACGGATGGGTCATGACTTGTATGGAGAGGAAACTGCGATCTTGCGATGCGATCTGGATTTTAAGGGTCTGCGGAGTGTTAAGGAAGTCGGCAAGGGGTTTGTTTTGGGCGGAAGGAGTAAGTAAGTGGGTGTGAAAGGAATTTGAGGTTTCGGAAGGGGTCCGATTACCTCAGAGGGATTTTATACTCTGGAAAAAGTCCATTGTATCTGGAAGATGGTTTGAAAGGTGAGGGTTCTTGCTAAGTTTCAGGTAAACTGAGCAATTCCTGGGGGTACTTATGGTTATTTTTCAACCAGGGGGAGGGATATTTACATAGGGGAAGATTTACATAGTATTAGTAGGGGACAGGGGAAAGTATAGGGAGCTAAATAATAGTGTTAGTGGTTAATATGGAGGTGGTAAGAAAGCACTAAGTTCAGGAGACCTTAGGCTGTTACGAGGGGGATAGAACCATTATACAGAGAGAGTATGGAACAACTTTGAGTAAAGCAGATCTTTACCCAAGCAAATGGTATGAACATGATGGAACTTAAGAGGTATCAAGCAGATCTTGACCTCTTTTGAGGAAGTTAGTTAATGATTGGGGGAAAGTGGAGAAGGGGAGTTAGTTATACCTCTTTTGAGCTTCTCGCATAGAACTGCCTCCTGATTGTGTCCTGAGTGAGATGACACCTGAAAACCTGGAATTGATCAGTAGTTAGGATTCAACAACCTCAAAACTACCTACCCAGCCTACTTACCTAGCATTTTTTCTTCTTTTGATTTGGGTGCACTTAGACTTGCAACCCATCATTCCATTTTTCTTTTGATGCTTTCCTATCTACATACTACCCTTATTACTTCCAAGGGCCCAGATTAAGCTGTTGGGCTCCTTTGATTCTCTACCTATCTAAGAATCTGCCAAGATTAAACTGTTTGGACAGAGTTACATTCTCTATATTATAAAACAGAAATTTAAACCTAGGGAGACCAAGATTAAACTGTTTGGACCTCCCTTTAACTAAAAATTGGCGATACCGGGATAACTTCTCAAAAATTGGAAGGCAATTGAATGAACTCTGAGTAGCCTTCTTCGCTTGGAGACTGGTAAGCAAATATGGAGCATTGCAGCATGCAAAGTACGACATATTTTGGCCTGTAAAATGTCAATCATGAAATATGAATAACCTGCTGCAGCAGGAAGCTAACAGTGGCTCCACTTGGGGATGGTTTCTCCTTGTGAGAAGCCAAGAACAGCAGGTCAGAATGCCTTAGCCTTTAGCTGTTTCTGTTAAACTGTGAAGCGTCGCCTGCTTTCTTCTGCGTGCTTCAGCATTATGGACTCTTGCGAAAATCAAAATACTGATATATACAACTATGTTCAAATCAACCACCATCTGCTCTTTTCAAGCGGGAGGATCATTGTAGTGCTTCAACATCCGGCCGTTGACCGAGCCTTCCTTCGCTGTGCTGCCATCTGGAGATTTGAGAAAATAGGTGTTATTTCCTTGCACAACGCTGATGATGTATGGACCTTTCCATAGAAAATCGAATTTTGTGTGTTTTCCCTTGTCTTCTCTTCGTGAATCCCATCTTAGAACTTTGCTGCCTACCCAAAAATCCTCTGCTTTGGTCTTCTTATCAAACATTTTCTTGAGCTTTTCCTGTAGTATCCGAGCTCTATTGAAAATTTGTTCTCTAGTTTGCTGAAGGTGAATGGTCTTATTAACTCTTCTCTGCAGGTCATTCGGTTCGGCCTGAATTTCTTGCAACAATTTGATAGTGGGTACGCCCAGAGATGAAGGAAACTTGGCTTCCATGCCATATACAAGTTCATAGGGGCTCATCCCGATGGGTTTTTTATTGGAAAGTCTGTCTGCCCATAGAGCATTTGTGAGCTTTTTGTGCCAGTTCTTTTTGTTTTCTTCCAGCATCTTCTTTATGATATTGATGGGGCTTTTGTTGGACGATTCGGCCAAGCCATTACCTTGAGGGTATTAAGCTGTGGAGTGACCTAAGGTGATGTGGTATTTATGGAAAAATTTGATGATTTTTTTGGACTTGAAAGTAGCGGCGTTGTCAGTGATAATTTTCTCAGGACAGCCGAATCTAGAAAGGATATTGCTCTCAAGGAATTGGATAATGGTGGAGTCATTGGCTTGCCTACACAGGATGGCTTCAATCCACTTGGTGAGTAATCGGTGGATGTTAAAATCCATTTGTGTTGGCCTGAGGAAGAGGGATGTATTTCTCCAATGAAGTCGAGACCCCATTGTTGAAAAGGTTTCTTGGTTGAAATGGGCTTAACGGGCAAGGGCAATAGCTTTCTTTTTCCTTCAAAGATTTGGCATTTGTGGCATTAGGCAGTAAACTTCTTTACATCTGCAAATAAAGAGGGCTAGTAATAACCAGCCCGTAAGATCTTGTCCGCCATGGATTTCCAATATATGTGTCCTCCACAGTCACCTGCATGAAACTCTTTCATGAGGCTGTTAGTTTCATCTATGGTTAAACACTTAAGCAAAATACCTTCATGATTTTTCCAAAATAAAGCACCATCTAAGACGCAAAAGTTTGACAATTTCATCCTTAAAAATCTTTTCTTGGTTTTGGACAATCCTGGGGGAGCACACAGGTTTAATAATACAAAGCAAATATCAACGTACCAAGGGGATTGCATGAAGGTTTCACTGATCTATGGAGTCGCCAGCTCCGGTTCATCGTCCAGTTGATTAATGTCTAATGCTTGGAAGTTTGTTTCAGACATTAGCTTGGCTAACCCTTGTCCTTTTATGAGATTGGTGGGTTTTATTTCAATGTCGTATTCAAGGATGCTGGCAATCCACTTGCCTCTTTTGCCTTCTAGTCCCTCTTGAGTTAGTATATCCTTTACAACAGCATTAGGGACATAGGCAATCACATGGGAGTATAGGATGTAAATTCTAAAATCTTTGATGGCTTTGACCAGGGCATAGGCTTGCTTCTCCATAATCTGAAATTTTAGGGGTGCATATCTCAAAGCTCGACTGAAGAAAGCAATTGGCTTCTCGTTGCCCTGATCATCTTTCTGCAGAAGGACAACAACTATAGTGTGTTTAGATGCGAAGGAAAAAATGATAAAATCTCTGTCGAATTGAGGACTGGTAAGGACATGTGTTTGAGTTAGGGCAGTTTTTATACTTTCGAAAGCCTGCTTGGCTTCAAGAGACCATCTTACCTTGGCGTCCTTTTTTAGCATGTTGCTCAGTAGCCTTACTAGCTCGGCTAGGTTTGGGATAAATCTCCTCAGGAAATTGATCTTTCCAAGGAATGCTTGCAATTCTTTTATGTTTCTTGGGTAAGGGATTTGGAGGATAGCTTGAATTCTTTCTGGGTCAATTCTGATCCCATCTTTTGATATTATATGCCCTAAAAGCTTGCCTTCCTCCAGGGCAAATAGAGACTTCTTAGGGTTCAAGGAAATGTCGTATTTCCTACATGTCATGAAAATTTGCCTTAAGTGTTTAAGGTGCTCTTGATCAGATTTGGAAAATGGGGTCAGGTCATCCAGGTAAACTACAAGGAAATCGTGTATCTCCTTGGCAAACGAAATATCCATTCCCCTTTGAAAGGTAGCACCGGCGTTTTTTAGCCCAAAAGGCATTTTAACATATTTGAATGTTCCCCGGGGTGTGGTAAAAGCTGTTTTGTCCTGGTCATCTGGGTGAACAAGGATTTGGTTAAATCCTGAGAATCCATCTAGTAAAGAAATTCTAGAGGAACCCACTACTCTTTGCAAGATATGATCCATTTTAGGCAACGGGTAGTGGTCTTTTAGAGAGACCTGGTTTAAATTTCTCAAGTCTACACACAGTCTTATCTCTCCTGTTTTCTTTCTGGTGGGGACTAAGTTAGACACCCATTCAGAGAATCTAATGGGGGCAATGATACCTGCTTCAAACATTCTCTTTATTTCTTTTTCGATCAAAGGAAGAAGCATGGGGTTGATTCTTCTGAGTTTTTGTTTGAACGGTTTTTGATTTTTTTTTGGGGGAATGGTATGTTGGATTACTGAAGTGTCATAGGATTTTAAGTCCTCATAACTCCGGGCAAATACATCTTTGAATTCTTTGAACAAATCCACATATTTCGGTTTTTGGTCAGGAGGCAGATTTTTGGATAATTTAATCATTCTAGGGTGTTCTGTTGTTCCTATGTTGTGCTCTTCTATGGCAGCATTCAATGGTTCCATCTTTGGTTTTGTGGCCACATCGTTGTCATCAAACATGTCTTCCAATGGAGTAAGGCCGGTAGGCAGAACATTACCTTTCAGATCAATAAACTCATCCTTTATCTTGGTTGTTTTCTGTGAACAAATTTGTTTCAGCTGCCCTATGTTTTTACTGTCAAAAATGGTTGGGCTTAGGATTTGTTTAGCTATTGCAGCTGTCAGAGACAGGTGTTTTTCTTCTGCTAACTGTTGTGATTCGGCTATCGCATCCATATCAATGTTTGTGTTGGAGAATTCGCCCTCCAGAGTCAAAAAGTTGTTAATCTGGGCATCATCTTGGAATACCTGCCAATTCTCGACATTGTTAGGGACTGAAGGTTTGTGTTTTATTTCAGCAGTGAAATGGTGATCTGGTTCAAAGGGAAGCTTACATGTGCTAGCGAAGGTGGCTAGGCTATGGGCATGAATATTATGGTCTCGTGAAATTTTGGCCAGCTCAAATTTATTGAAGGCGCTGAGCAGTTCGCTGGCAGCAGCTCTGTAAGCTCTCATTCTGCTGTCATTAGCGACAAAGTTGCCCTTTATCTGTTGTATGATCAAATCCGAATCACCTAGGATGGAGATGGTAGTAGCTCCCATGGTTTTGAGCAACTTGAGACCTAAGAGAAGAGCTTCATACTCTGCCATGTTGTTTGTACATCTGAAATTGAGTCTATAGGCATGGCCTTGTGCGCGATTCTCGTGAGTATGGTAAATCCACACTCCGGCCCCTTCTCCTAACTTGTTAACTGAACCATCAAACTCCAAATACCATGTGGCTTCTCGTCCAAGGTTTGTATTGGGAGTTTGAGTTGTATGCGGAACGGGTGGACTGGTGATTTCTGTTTTGGGATTTTCTTCTTGCTACTTGTTGGTTGCCTTGGCTGTTGAGACAATTACATGGGTGTTGGCCACCGATTCCTGATTGACGTTTGCTCCTTGCTCCAGGGATAACGGCTTGTCATCAGTTGGAGGGTTGGTGTCATCATTAAATAAAATAAAAGAATCCATATCAGAATGGATTGAGTATATGGGAAAAATTTTGGGTTTTTCCTCACTGCTTACCACATATTTCATTAATGTTTCTCTATAAAGTCTCTTTGGTTGCCCAAAGACAGATATGGTGGCATAAGAGAGGTCGAGTTGAAGGGATCCTTGCAATTTTGCTCCCCAGGATCTAGATAGAAGCATACCATACTTTGTGGGAACGTTGGCAACTACTACGTCCATCAAGATTGTCTTGTTAGGGAATTGGACTAGGGAGACACAAAGGTCTTTGATCAGGCCTAGACATTTGACTTGACTTGAATCAGAGGAATACAGATCTTTGTATGGCCTTGTGATATCGAGATTCAACTTTTCCATTACAGCTTTGGGCATAAGGTTATGTGAGGCGCCTGAGTCAAACATAGCATTGTGCAGTATTTTGTCATGTATGTGCAGGCTGACATAGAAAGGTGGAACAGGTCCGTATTTTGTTTTTCCGTCAACTTCTGGCCAGAACAATAGTTCAGGGGTATCATCTAAAACGTTTACATAATCCCTAACTTCTGGCAATTGAAGCGATTTTTGAATTTGTTGTCTATATACATCATGCTTAGTCAGTTCTGAGAGGGGAATGGAAATCTTGAGTTTTCCAATCTCTATTTCTAAACTGAATGGTTTTTCCACTGAGTTCCTGGCATTGACAGTGGTGAACTTCTCCTTTTCAGGCATACTCTCTATGTTCTCTTTTGGAATGTATGTATCACGGTGTATGACCATTTGGGGTATCTCTGTTTTGGGAAGATGTTCAGGAATGCTCTTCAGATCTTTTTTTGGATGGGAGGGGGGCAGAGGCTGCTCAATAGAAGAATGTGTATCTGTTACATCCTCCACAATAACCTGATGAGGATTTGGGACAGGGCTGTCAGCTGGTTGGCTGTTAGTGATCTTCCCTTTAGTTTTGTTGTGTTGTTTGCTATCTTTTGTTTTGCTAGGTGGAAGAACATCGACAACCCTTGTTCTTAATTTGTATTGCTTGTGTACCTCGTATATAGCAGTGTCATATCCTTGTTTAAAGTGAAAGGACTCACCCGATTTGGCGCGGAATTGTTTTCTATCAAGGTATGGTCGGTTTTCTTCCGTGAGGAAGGTTTGCTGTTCGTTTTCTGAATCAACTAGGTTCATTAGGGTCTCGTCTGTGGGCTCAGCGGATGTAGATGCCTCCGCATAGTTTTCTTGAAAAGGAGACCTAACATCGTGGTCCGGACTGGCCCTACCTACGTTCAAGTTTTGGGTTTTTCTGAATTTTGGGTTCCTTGTTGCATTGGGTTGTTGACCTTCCCATGAAGTTTTCCTCTCAACATTGTCTAATCTGTCTCCCAGCCTATGCATGCTACTAACGACCGCATCTAGCATCTGCTCGAAGGAGGAGGGTTCTTCTTTGAAAGCGGTTCTTCTCTCAGTTCTGGTTCTGTTTATTTTAGCGATTAGATTTGCTTCTACGCTCACTGCAGTGTCTTGCATTTCTGCGAGGCTTTGAGGGGCTCTTTCCCTTAATTGATACGCCATCTTAGCATCGAAACCATCCGGGAATTTGTATAATGCGAGGTCAGGTGGAGGTCTTAAATTTGGTGGTATTGCATTGTAAACATTGTTAAATCTGGCACAGTAATCCAGAACAGCTTCCCCAGGGCCTCTCTTGATAGTATCATACTCGGACAATATGTGCAGGGGGTCCTTCTTTTTCTCCCATCTATTAACAAATGTATGGTATAAGGCTTCCGAGTTTCCTATAGAATTGGGTGGAAGTGCCCTAAACCAGGTTCTGACATCACCGGTCAAACTTTGGACAAAAATCTTCATTCTTACACTCTCATCATCAATCTCATAACTCTCGAAATAGTCCTGCATTTTCTTTGTATGTTGTAGGGCGGTGCAGGAGGTTGTGCCATCCAAATAAGTGATTTTCGATTGGTAGTCCTGAGGCATAGCCCCAAGATTAGCAGGTAATTGTAATTGCGCATACCTAGCCATGATGACAGGGATAAGCGGAGCACCTAAAGCAGCGGGGATCACAGGAATAAACGGAGTAGAAGGAGTAGTAGTGGTAGTAGGGATATGAGATAGAGGTGTAGAGGAGCTACTTGGAGAAGGGGGTGATGAACCAGGGGAATTCAGGGTTGACCGGAATAGAACTTTGACAGGGTTTGGTACACTGATCGGCTGAACTGTTTCAAAACTAGCAGTAGTTTGGTATTCTTTTTTCTTTTGTTTTCTAATGATCTTAGGAATTAAATTCGGATTTTCTGCGACAGGTGGGCTGCTGGGATCAGGATTTGATCGTGTATTACTTGTTTGTTTCTTAGGAGCCAGCTTCTAATATGTTTTTTGGGGAATTTTCTAAAAACCGCAACAGCACAGGTCGACCGAGCCTTTTACAAGTCGGTTTCTTCCTCTGTAGAGCTGCAGACTGGTTTAATGAATTAATCTGAGGAGGTCCCCAGTGGAGTCGCCATTATGTTATCAGATCTTTTTTCGGATGGGGGGGGGGGGATAATAGAACCCATCATACAGACCTCTGGATGCATAAATCTAGTTTTGTCATCATCCAATACTGCTATGGTTGAGACTGCATCCTGCACTATGCTAGTTGCTTCCAAAAGGGCCAGAAATTTAGGGTTTTGTTGGTTGGTACAACTAACTTTGAACTTGGATTATGTCCCATCGAGCCAATAATCACCCCTATCCTCTAAATATTATTTTGGATTCAACTTGTATGCCCAACTATAGTGGATTGTTTCCTTCCTTTAACTTTCCACTACAATGATAAATTGATGTCTCAGAAACTGTTTTCTACCTTGCCTTTGCCAATCATTGACCATATAACTAGCATATTGCAAATCTTTGTTATTTCATGTGCCTAACTCCGTTGCCCAATGGATTGCTTTTATTTCCAAACCAAACTCCTTTTTCAAAACCCCTCACTCTACATATGATCTAGTCAATGTGTTGAATACATAACCAGTCATTTTGACTGAGTTATAGAATGGATCCCCCTTCGGATAGAAAGGGCTAACTTTCAATCCAAGAGATTGGTTAGGGGTTGCCTTAGATTTTTTCCCACAACCAAGGTTTTCTCTAAGTGATAATAATACATATGGTGGTTATGGATGCTCTAGAAAGGTTCCCACCGTAACACTTCTATTAAGAATAGATGGAAGTGGCAGTAAGGAGTTAACGCAGTAGTGTTAGTATGTGCATTTCTTGGTGTTTTAAATGTGGGCTCAGGGTGATGGACGGACAACATGAAAGGAATTATGTGTGACCTCGACCTCCAACTCCAGTTTCTTCTTATTTCTAATTAGCGAATGGTGGTCATTTTTTAAGTCTGCATTCCTATTATTACTTTTCTTTGTGATGTATCGAGAGTGTGTTGTTTGAGTTTTGTGGTGGAATTGGTTGCTCAAATCCATCCAGTTTTTCTTGTCTAGGTGATTTTTACTTGGTTGGTAATTATCTTTCATCCCAACTTGTTGTTCTTGGGGTGGGTATTCTACCATTTTCTTCGTTATAACACATTCTAGGTGACCTATGTTCTCTTGTGGTGGCTAATTTGGATTTTATGGGCTTCTATTTATTGGTTTCTTAGTAGGTTTATGTTGTAGTTTATTATTCAAGAATTTCACTTCTTAACTCAATTGCAAATGGATTGTTTTTTGGATTTTTCTCTATTTTCGAAGTCATTGTAGGGGTATATGTTTTATATTTTAGGGCTCTATCATCCTGTTTTGTAGTCCTATTTGTAGAAATATGGTAATGAAATTTTAGTGTAGTGAGCTTGTTAACTTGTTAGGTTTTGGGCCTGTGGAGTGGTTTTGGGTTGATGACCTTACTATCTATAGATATGGAATTCAAGGAACTCCCCATTTTCCTTCCTCTTCTTTAATTAGAAAAGGTATTTTTAGTGGTTTCCCTCATTTTTTATTTGTATTTGTGCTCATGGCTCCAAGGAAAAGAATGAGTAGCTGATAAGGTGGTAGAGGAAATATTGAACATAAAAGGGTGCACCATTTTTTTTATGATTCGATGACCATGTTACCCACCATTTTGTGGGTGATATCCCTAGGAGATTTGTTTTCTCCAAGATGGTCCTCAGCTGGCAGCCAACAACCCATTGTAGCCACCAGCTAGCTCATTGTGTCATTTCTCTACCACTTGAGCCAGCCATGTGGTCCCTCTCCCATCTTCCATGATTGCATGTTTGAAGGTGGGCCTCATGAATCTAAGCGTATGCCTTCTCACTTGGAAATTGAGTATTGTAGTTTGCTTATCATGGAAACTTTTGGGCATGGATTAATGGGGGGATTCAGCAGAAATAATGGACTACGTCTGCGATTTTGTCCCCTAGACCCCTTTTATGAATTAACCTTTGATTCTAGTGTTGAAATGTGGCAACAAGAATATTCCAATTTTAATTTGTCCTTGAATTAAAATCGAGAATTCAAATTCAAATTTAGTCTCACCAGTTGCTTGAAAAATAATTAATTAATTCATCTTGAGTTAATTAGTTGGAGAAATTCAAGTTAGAAGTCTTTTTGAAGTCATACAAAAATTATCCCTTAAATTAAGGAGATTATCCCTTAATTAAGGAGATATGGTTGAGTTACATTTTAGTTGTAATTAGTTAGCTCAGTTTACTGAGTTAAGTCCAGTCAGATTAGTTCCAAACTATTTGAGGAACTAATTGTGAGTTCAATTAGTTAATACATGCATGCATCCAACTAGTGTACTCTAGATAACTGGAGATTCTCTCATTATTAACTCATGCATGTCTATTCTAAGAAATACCAAGTTGAGGTTAAAGACAAGGATAATGTACTATCAGTTGCATGAATTTTCCTATAAGAAAAACTTGTTGGGTGTGGAGCCTGATTATCTTCTGTATTCAAAGGTTTCAGCCGGATGTATACCCCAGGAAGATTGTACACCCCTCCACGCGGGGGGGTGCAGGGGGGGACTTTTCCCCCCCGGCTGGGGGGTCCGGGGGCCAACGGTCCCCCGGTAGGGGTTTGGGGGCAACGCCCCTAAAGCTTACAATAGATGTGAAATTACCTTGTAAAAGTCTAGTAATTTCTAGTCAATCTGGGTCATTCATTAGGTGGATGATCTGACGGTAGAAGTTATGTTTAATTTAGGGTTTTTTGACCTAGAAGGCAACCCCTCACTATATATGAGGGAATTGTATTGCATCTATGTATATATGTATTCTAAGTGAGGAAGAGAGAGCAGATTGAGAGTGAAGAGGGTGTTACAGCAGATCTGTTGTAGGTTGTATCTCTTCAGTTTGATGGATAATATAATTAAAGAAGGACTGGCTGTTTCTCTGTGGATGTAGCCCAAACTGGGTGAACCACATATATCTGTGTCTCTCTTATATTTCTGCAATATTTTATGTGTTCCATTGCTCTGTAACATATAATTTCCTTGAGGATTGCACAGTTTTATAGGGTGTGATATCAATGTGAGTGATCAGTGATACACTTGGTAACAGTAGGATCACCCAGGAGAAACAATGCAATGAAATAGGAGCTTGGAGGGCAATGTGGAAGACTTATGAGAAGTCTATTTTCCTGTGAGCATCTCTAAGGATTGTACTGAGAGCTGGCTGGCTATGAGAGCTAAAGCTTTGTGTAATTCTTAGATATTTCCAACTTGTATGATAATACAGATAGTGGGGTTTCCAGCTAAGGCTTTCCCTTGAGTAGTCTTATCTGTTTCATGTGCATTGATTCTTCATCTCATTATATGTGTTCAACATGATATTTGCTCAAATCAATTATGTTTTCACAAGTTTGATTGTAGAAATAGATTAAAGTATTTTTATTTAGCTATATTGCATTATCAGGTTAATCCATAGTCCGAATTTCTACATGGTATCAGAGCAAAGGTTATCGGAGCTATGAATAGTATACTAAGAAGAGAAATTGAAGTTTGAAGTTAAGGATTGTAGGTGAAAATCGAATTCATCTCATACTTCAGGTTGGTCAATGGCATTCTATGGCTTGAGACTCGAGTATGCCTTGGAAGGCAGCTCGAATTACATAGCATGGAAATATAGAATGGAAGTTGTATTAGAAGATAATGGCTTGAAGGATTTCATTGATTAAGAAATCCCAAAGCCAATTGCAGCTAATGCACAAGACTTGGCTGAATGGAAGAAGTGTGTGGCAAAGGCGAGATGGATCATCCTGCAGGGAGTTCGAGACCATATTTTTTCGAGTCTCCATGGGAAGGATACTCTGTTTTCAATGTGGAAGACATTGAAGTTCCTCTACTAGAACAATAGCGACCAGAGGAAATTGGCACTCAAGAATAAGCTTCAGAAAATCAAGATGGAGAAGGGCGATACTATTTACACATATCTGAACAAGCTCAACACCTGCAAAGATGAGCTTGGTAGTGTGGGAATAACTACTGCTGATGATGATATGGTGAGCCTCACTCTCCTTGGCCTTCCAAAGAGCTGGAATAGCTACCAAGACTCTGTGAATGGAAGGGAGAAACTGCCGAATTGGGAATGACTGTGGTCCGATCTCATGCAGGAGGAGATCAGGAGGAGCACACAAGATGGTTCTTCATCAAAGAATGATGATGAAGAAAATATGGCCTTAGAAAGTAAGTCAAGGAAAGGAAAGGGGAAGGCTTCCCATTCCAAATTGAATTCTTGTCATGGAGGGAAGAAGGGTGACAAGTCTAAAGTGAGATGCCTTAATTGTCATGGGATGGGACATTATCCGACTAATTTCCAATCGAAGAAGTCCAAGAAGAGATCCATAAAAGGATTAGAAGGTGAGGCATTAGCCTCTCAGTTCGAAATGGACTTTATCCTCATTGCATGCATGGTGTCATCGATTGTGTGTTGTATTTGTAATCTTGACAGTGGAGCCTCATTCCACATGAATGGAGATAAACTTTTATTCAATACCTTAGAGGAGAAAGGCCTCAAGATGCACATAGAGATGGGTGATGATAGAAAGTACAATGTTTTAGGAGTGGGCACTGTTGTTTTTCAGAGGGAGCATGGAGCTCCTCTCACCTTGACAGATGTGAAGTATGTTCCTAGATTGAAGAAGAACTTGGTATCGGTCATGATGTTGGAGGAAAAAGGCTACGATGTTGTCTTTAGTAAAGGAAAGGCATTCCTAAGACACATAGCCATGATTCATACCAGGAGGATTGGGATTTGGGTGAAGAATCTCTATAAACTAGAGGTAGATGATTGTGCAACATTGAGTTCGAAAGCAGAATTGGTGCAAATCCAAGACATTGGCAAGTTGTGGCATATGCAGTTGGGCCATTTGCATCATGCAGCCTTGAAGATAATGTAGCAGATATCTACAGGACTTCCCAAAGGAAAACTTGAAAAAGTTGACACATGCAAAGGTTGTACCTTGGGAAAGTACACCAAGTCTTCCTTTCATGATCGAGACAGTTGAGCATAGGTGATCTTAGAGTGAGTTCATACTAATTTGTGTGGATCATTCTTGATGGCATCCACAGTGAAGAAAAGGTATTATGTGATTTTCATTGATTATTTTTCTCCTAAAAGATGGATTTATTTCATGCAAAAGAAGGACCAAACCTTCTCAAAGTTTTGTGAGTTCAAAGCTTTGGTTGAGAAAAAGTCAGGGAAAAAGATCAAGGCCTTGAGAAGTGACAACGGTGGAGAATATGTCTCTCAAGATTTTAAGGACTTCTGTGCAGTAGAAGGAATTAAAAGAGATTTGACGGCACCTTATAACCCATAGCAGAATGGGGTGGCCGAGAGGAAGAACAGAACAATTTTAGCGGCAGCATGGGAGATGTTGGATGACCAAGGCCTACCACTTCATTTATGGGCTAACACATGCAACACAGTGGTCTATTTGCAGAATAGAAGCCCACATAGCATACTTGGGATGAAGACACCAGAGGAAGCTTTCTCTGGTAAGAGAGCAGATGTGGGTTGCTTCAGGATCTTCATCTCATCAGTATATTTCCATGTGACAAAGGATGCACAGAAGAAGCTTGAGCCAACATCAAATTTGGGGATTCTTGTGGGGTAGACTAATATACCCCACAACTATCAGGTGTATCTGCCTACCATTTGGAGGACAATGGTTCGCAAAGATCTCAAGTTTGATGAGCAAAAGGCCATGTGAGTTTCCCTTGATAGGGAGCTCCAACTATAGGCTATGGAGGAACTGTTGGTTCCTAAGGAGGATGAGCCTTAGACTAATGTGGAGCAACTACATGAAAAGGATACAAGAGTGGAGACATCCACTCAAGCAGAGTCTTCTAGAGATTGATGGAAGTGCACAAGAGAAGCTGACAGATTGTTGTTGGATGCGAGAGAGAATGTGGGAGAACCATATTCTTAGCATAGATAGAGGAGGTCACCTGAGAGGTAAACTGGATACATGGCCTTTGTTGGGGAATGTGTTGGGACCGAGCCATCTTCCTTTGGGGAAGAAGTGCAGCAGCCGATTTGGGTTGATGCTATTCTCCTACTGCAAGGTACTCATCTATCAGATCAATGTTGGCACTATCAGCACAGATGGGTTGGAATATCCATCATATGGATGTGAAGACTACATTCCTCAATGGCAAGATTGTGGAAGATGTGTAGATCGAGCAGCCAGAAAGTTTTGACACCTTCTACCATGAGTCGCATGTGTGATAACTCAAGAGAGCTTTGTATGGGCTGAAGCAAGCACCTTATGCTTGGTACACTAGGATAGACAACTACTTCACTGGGTTGGGCTTCACAAAGAGTGAAGCAGATGCAAACCTATACCACATCATGGTGAAAGGTAAGTCATTGATCATTGTACTTTATGTTGATGATCTCGTATTGACAGGTGATGATCAATTGATCATGTCTTGCAAGGAGGACCTTGCAAGAGAATTCGAGATGAAACACATGGGTCTCATGCATTACTTCCTTGGCATGGAATTGTGGCAAAAGGATGGGGAGTTGTTTGTGCCTCAGGGCAAGTATGCCAATTAGATAATTACGAGATTCCATGGAGAAGTGCAAGTCCATGCAGACTCCTCTACGAGGTAACTTGAGGAAGGAGGATGCTACTTTAGGAGAATTAGTAGAGGCTACTATGTACAGGCAGCTTGTGGGTTCACTGATGTATTTAGTGAACAGATGACCAGATTTGTCTTATGATGTGAACCAGCTAAGTCAAGCTATGGTTCAACCTAAAAGGATGTTTTGGAAGGTGACAAATCATGTATTGAGATACCTCAAAGGCACATCTCAGTATGGATTATGGTACAAACGGGCAGAGGGCGTGAAGCTACAAGGATTCACTGATGCAGATTGGGTAGGGAGCCCATCAAATAGGAAGAGCACATCAGGAGGTACTTTCAACCTTGGGTCAGCTACAGTTTCTTCGTACTGCATGAAACAGAGGTCAGTTGGACTCAGGTCAGCAGAGGCTGAATACATGGCTGCAAGTTAGGTAGCATGTGATGCCATCTGGATGCGGAAGATCCTAGTTGGTTTGTTTCATCAGAGGATGGATCCAACTGTGATCTATTGTGATAATCAGAGTTGTATCAAACTCTCTGAGAATCCAATATTTCATGATAGGTCCAAGCACATCGATATCCGGTACCATCATCTCAGTAACTGTGTAGCAAGGAGGATCATGTTGCTGCAGTATATTTCGACAGAGGAGCAAGATGCTAACATTTTGACAAATGCATTATCAAAGTGTAAATTCAAGTTCCATAGAGACAAGATTGGGGTGGAAAATAATCCCTTTCTTGTTGAGAGACTGTGTTGAAATGTGGCAACAAGAATATTCCAATTTTAATTTGTCCTTGAATTAAAATTTGAATTTAGTCTCACTATCTACTCGAAAAATAATTAATTAATTCATCCTGAGTTAATTAGTTGGAGAAATTCAAGTTAGAAGTCTTTCTAAAGTCATCCATCAGTTATCCCTTAAATTAAGAAGATTATCCCTTAATTAAGGAGATAAGGTTGAGTTATATTTGAGTTGTAATTAGTTAGCATAGTTTAGTGAGTTAAGTCTAGTTAGATTAGTTCCAAATTGTTTGAGGAACTAATTGTGAATTCATTTAGTTAATGCATGAATTCATCGAACTAGTGTACTCTAGATAACTGAAGATTCTCTCGTCATTAACTCATGCATGTCTATTCTAAGAAAGACCCAGATGAGATTAAAGAAAAGGACAGTGTACTATCAGTTGCATGAATGTTTCTATAAGAAAAACTCATGCATGAGCAAGGAAGTCATTCCTTGAGAATTGCACAGTTTTACAGGGTGTGAGATCAATGTTACACTTGGTAATAGTAGGATCACCCAAGAGAAACAACGCAAGGAAATAGGAGCTTGGAGGGCAGTGTGGAAGACTTATGAGAATTCTATTTTTCCTGTGAGCATCTATGAGAATTGTACTGAGAGCTGGCTGGCTGTGAGAGCTAAAGCTTTGTGTAATTCTAAGATATTTCTAACTTGTATGACAATACAGATAGTGGGGTTTTTTAGCTGAAGCTTTCCCTTGAGTATTCTTCTGTGTTTCACATGCATTGATTCTTCTTCTAGTTATATGTGTTCATATTGATCTTGCTCAAATCAATTAAGCTTCCACGGCTTTGATTGTAGAAGTAGATTAAAGTATTTTTCTTTAGTTATATTGCATTATCAAGTTAGTCCACAGACAAAATTTCTATATCTAGTCTTGTGGGATTTCTTTTACTGACCATCTGGTTCTAGTGATGGTATTTCATAGGAAACCCTGATTTTAGTTGTGTAGTCCCGCTCCCTTATATTCTTATATTACCCCCATTTCATTCATTATTACCCCATTCATCATTTCTTTTGCCTGGGTCCACATTCCTCCATTATGTCCACATAGGGCTAGCTTACCCCTTCCCCTTGCCCACAACTTGGGTCATGGTCTGGAATGAAGCCCAAAGGTTGATGCAGCTAAAATAAAGATAAAATCATATATGGCCACATTCAATAGGAAAATGTAACTTAAAATGAAAACCATGACTGCCACAAATACATTTAGTACGTAAGAAAAATCCAATACATGAGCTCCACCCCATCATCATTGCCATCACCCTCATTCGTACAGGTTCTATGAACCTCCTTTATCATACAGGAACCCATGATTGTCCCAACCCCTTGTGGGAAATGAACCACCCCACATTAAAAGGCGGTATTCACTATTATATCTTATACATCATGCTCTTACCCCTTGAGCTCCAAGCTGTTAATCAAAGAAAATCATAAAAAGACAAAAGGCATATGAAGAAGGGTGGAAAAATCAAGGTTGAGGCACCTCATGTACCATGATTTCTCCCTCCTATAAATTATAAACCCACGTGCGGACTTCTCTCTTATTAGCTACCCTTGTACCCCAACGTGTGACCCAGGATTGCCCCTTCTCATTCCCTACTTGATTCACGTATCTGCCACATGCCACCACATTTTGATGGATGGACCTTGACTATATTATCCCCTTTAGAAGTAGAAACCACCTAATAGGATTATTGGTTAACTCTGTTTGGATTTTAGGATACATTGGCACATCTAAAAGCCCATTATGTAAGGGTCGTCCATTATGAATTCCACACCTATGGTCCATGATTAGGTAAGCTCATTTACTCAGTTTCTCTAATGACTTGTTCTACTGGAAGGCTAGGGTACGCATTAGATCTTATGCAGGATTGCAAATGGTTTCCATCTTGGGTTTGGTCTCCCTATAATAGGTCCTAATCCTTAAGAGGGCTACATTGGCACATGTAGTGTGAGAGTTGAGAGACATGGGCCTCCACAATAGCAGATTTTACTCCATGGATCCCCACAACCATTTAGATATTTCTTGTGGTTCACTTATTGGACGAGGAGGATGCACCTAATCCATCATGCCTAGTTGGCTCAAGACTTACACCATACACTTGGAAGATGATCCAGGACTTGCGCAATGACATGGCATGACCTATACCATCATCCTAGCCCTTGCATGTGTCTACAAGCATCTTCAATTTGTTTGGAGACACATGAGGATACGTGTGTGCCCCCACATGTCATTTGGAGCACCAAGGGTTATTACAAGGGGCCAACCCCTTGTCCACTACTTTTGAGGGTCCTATTATTCATTGTGGCACCCATGGACCTCATTAGGCATCTTAGAGGGCCTTGTTGGGTGCAACCCAACTTGGCCATATTTTGGGCAAGGAACCCAATTTTTAGGAATAAATCACATAGTATAAAGTGAAGCAGACCATGCAACGAACCTACCGCTTCGTATAAGGGCTTCATGGAAAAGCCCCTCCCTTTTGTTTATGCATATAATTGTAAAAGTTGAATTGTTTTTGGACCATAGTCCCTTGCATTTTAGAAACCGTGGTATGTGGTCTTTGGTATTGAAGCGATGTAGTCCCTTGATGTAATAGTATATAGGGATGAATAATAAATAAGGAAGGCAATGATAATCTAGAACCAATCTATGTTTATGGTTTTATTCTTTGTGACTGGGTTTTGTGGGGAAGGAAAGGATCTATGGTTAAGTGCGCAAAGGCCTAAGTCTGCAGCTGAGTGAGTAGACGACCTACAGTTGAGTGCGTAGGTCAAGAACTATTTGTTGTAAAAATTCTATATTATAAGCAATAGTTCTTGTGAACGTAGTCCCACATTTGGATGAACCACTGTAAAATTTGTGTCTACGTGTGTTTATTTTCTTATTATCTCCACTTTATTTCAGTATTGTAAAGTTTATGAATGTTTATGATATGTGTAGGTAATGACTCTAATTATGCGAAGTAATGTAGAAGTGCGAAGTGTTTTATGAATGCAAAGTAGTAAATAAGTGTTAAACATAAAATAATATAATGGTACCATAGTGTAGTGTCCCTCAAGCTGCAGAAACCTAGTTCTACAACCTCCCATAATCACTTCGGGTGAGACTACAATCTGCTTGCAGGTCATTGTTGAGAGGGCCAATGGTTGAGGGTTTTTTGGTGCATAGTACACTTTGAACCTGGGTCCATCCCACCTAAGCCAAGAATTGGTTCCATTGCCAGGATCAGGATCTATTTGAGGGTTATGTTTTGGCATCTATCGAAGAAAGAAATCCAAAATGGGGTAGAACAAAATTAACGCGAATTTGCAAAGAAAGAATATAGAAACCCTTGTCTATCAACTGAAAGGTTGTTAGAGAAGTATATATTTGAAGATAAGTACGAAATCTTCTTTGGTTTGTTTTACGTTGAACTATATGAGTGGGTATCAAGATTGACATAAAGGAAAGATGGGTTTAAGGGAGACGAACCGAAAGAGTAGAATCATGAAATAATACATCGACTCAAGGACACCAACAAGATGATCTCAAGAGCTGTTGATTTCTTGATCAATGGAATTTTGGGAGGATTCCTTACCGAGTTCATGGTAGACTCGATTGTGTCCTACAACTAATCAAAATAAATATTTTTCAAACGACCGCAAGGTAAGATTTTAAGATCTCTAAATCTCTAGATTAAGATGTTGTTGTGTGAAAAAGGGAATTTTGCAAATGTATAAAGTTAGATTATTAGTTACTTATGTTTAGAAGATTCAACGAAGAGACTGGAATAACGCAAAGTCGAAAAAGGTATAGAATAAACACTAGAAAGAGATCTCGTGGCCAAGATCCAAATAATTTTATAGAAACTGACTATAGTCCTTTGTTAAGTGAGTCTAAAAGTGAATAAAACCATCCTGAAGTCCCTAAAGTAACTCTGCAGGTTTCACCCTTCCAGCCTAAACGTTTTCTGAAGTTAGAATCAAGTAGTAATTAGGGTGTTTTTTGGTTTTACCAATCCCATATAACCCCACCCCTCCTACCCCCAATCCCCCTCCCCTCACAAATCCCCACCCCCTACCCCTACCCCTCCCCCTCCAAGTAGAACTATGGTCATTGATATTAAGCACCCTGTCTTTAAAGGAACTGGATAAGAGGATCCATAGAAATTATGGCTCTTATGCAAAGTAATATGGACAATGAAGTAGGTCCATGATGAGAACATAAAGAAAGTGTGGCTTGTTACAACATTCTGGGATAGAGCACTCACATGGTACATGAAGTATTCAAGCAAACATAATAGACCATTTTCATAAATTAAGACAACGTTGATAAAAGAATTCAAGAAGCTAAATTCTGAGTCGTAGTGTATTACTGAACTAAAAGAGATCAAACAAAGGCCTACTGAGTCTACCTATGAATTTTATTAGATATTCAAGATCTTATTGGATTAGGTGAGCTTCGAAATACCTTTGCAACAACATAAGGAATGTTTTACAGTTGCACTACTTCCATATATAATATTTCCCTTGTCACAATAGAAAAGAGAGACTCAAGGTGAGTCCTTAGAAGTTGAAATGAGGTTAGAAGTTTCACCCATAGGGGATATCAGTGCAAGTATGCAATAGATCCAAATCAGCTAGAGAATTTGACACCGCAGATACAGGATATGAAGAAAAGTAAGGAAGCCTGAGAGGAGGTATGGTGTATAAAGTGTAAAGGAGAAGGTCATTCTAAGTGACAATTCCCTCTTTTCAGAACCTATATGGGTAGTAGTGCGTTGAGACCTTTAAACCCATTGAATGTGAGATCTATGTTATGGTGTGAGATATGTAAAAATAGAGGTGAAAACTACCTAGAATATTGTTATTTGTTGCAGAAGTACCAACAGACTCTAAGGAACTTGTATTACAAGTTCTGCAAATTGGTGGGACATGATTACAACAACTATTGAGCCTATGAATTAATGGTAGAGCGAAGTATGATGGATATAGAATGAAAGTTGAAGAACATTGACATGACAAACATGCACAACAAGATGGTCGATGTGGCTATCAAGGTGGAGGTATTGTTGTTGGTGGTGGAGCTAGTTGAGGGCGATGATAGATTGTCTGCTATAACTGCAACCAAGTAAGACATTTTGCAAGAGATTTTTAGAACCCTACCATGATGTGTAAGTATTTCAAATATTTTGATCATTTTATTGGAGAGTGTTCAATACTTATGGAAAAAATGCAAGAAAAAGGAAACCAACATCCAACAAAAAACATCCAAATGATGCTACGGAACCAATGACCAATGAACCTCACATAAATATTGTAACAAGGAATGGAGATAAGACTGGGAATGATAAAGCATATGGGAAGAAGGAATTCAAAGATACATGGGTAATAAAGACTACTAAAAAATCCCTTGGGTTTGATCTTCAGAAGGAAAAAGAAGTATACATGGAAGAGAAGCAAATCTTTATGGATGACGGGGCTTCAACCTCTAGTGTGTAGACAACATAGAAGAATAACTACAACATAAGAAGTGGATCCAGATATTTTGAAGTCTTTTTCACAAGCTTGCATGAAGTTGTTAAGAAACTAGAAAGTTGTAGAAGGGTTACAAGAAATGATAGACTCCTACACTTCTAAAGAAGTACCATGAAGTGAAATGCGTGCAGTAAATAATCTACATCGACATAAGAAGAGGACTAAAAAATAAATGAGGCTTACCGCACATATTAGATAATATGACATAGATTGTGTTATTTTGGATTTAGGATCTAATGCCAATGTTTTTCCGAAGAAGACCTGGGAATCGATGGGTAAGCCAAATTTTAAATGGTCACCTATTCAGCTAAAGATGGCGAATCAAAAAAATAGCTTTCCTCTAAGAAGACTATAAGGATTCATAGTAGACATTTAAGGGGTGCACACTAACACTGATTTTGAAGTGATAGAAATTGTGGATGATAGTAACCACTATCCTGCATTAATTGGATTGGATTGGGAATTCTCTAAAATGTCTATAATCAACCTAAGAAGAGGTAAATGATATTTTAAAGCAACAATATCATATTCATTGTTCCATTAGATCCATTAGAAGGAGCAAGGTATAGTGAACCTGTTAAAGAATAGTACAATGCAACTGACATCAACAACATTTATGGATTAACCCTACTATAGATGGAAAATTGGGTTGGGAACAAGACAACTCCTACACTTCATATTTAGAAGAAGAACTAGAAAATTGGTATAATAGGTTACATGAAGTGTCTACAAGGAGATGTGTAAGAGTCACTAAATAAGTTTGATGTATGACAGTTGAGGTATGTGACTTACCCTTTTATGATGATTTGGGTAATATAAACACTTTTATTAAACAATATTGAGAATGGGTACCAAAATGCCAAATATTGTTATCTCTAGATCTAGCCCCAAGACCTACACCTGCTATATGGTGGGGTACACATAAGAAGAATATAGGAACTTGGAAATAATGTTGAAGGTTGATATGGGTAAGGTTTGGTCAAGTAGAAACAAAGTTGGAAGATAAATATGATGGTCAAAATTATCCTAAAGAGCACATTCAACTATGTATGTCAACATGGAAAGATATTCCACAAGAGGAATGGGTGCATGAGTTCATCCATACATTAGAGACAATTCCTCAAAATTGGTACTTGGAAATAGAACTTCGGCATGGTACCGCGAACTGGGTATAGATGGTTTATGGATTTATAGTGACATTTAGCTTTGAATATGATTGTCCATACATAGATTCAGCCCTTCAGATAGTTAAAAAAAATATTTTTGAGAATGAAATTCCACTCACTTGGCAGTTTGATTGGGTTGCATAGCTACATAATTTACTGGAATATTATAACATCACTACAGAAGAAGATGAAGATCCTCACACTATTGACATAGCAAAATCCGAAGGGCACCATGAAGTGAATGGACCTGAGATAGAAATGCCTGATATAACAAATTCATTAAAGACAAAGAAGGTGAATATAAGGTGAGAAGATGAGCTAAAGTTTTCAATGAGAGGAGATTACTGGGGTGAGGAAACATCTAGCAAAATGACAAATCTTTTTCATGAATACCAAGAATTATTCCCCACTAAGTTCTCATATATGAAAAGAATAGTAGGAGACTTGGGAGTTATGAAGATTCCTTTGAAGCCTGATGTGAATCCTGTCAAGCAAAGACCCTATAGATTTAATCTGAAATATAAGGAAAAGGTGAAAGAAGAATTAGATAAAATGATAGCAGTAGGGATCATTGAACCTATGGAAGAATCAGAGTGTGTAAGTCCTATGGTGGTCCAGTAAAAGAAGGTTAAAGGGGAAATTAGTATTTGTGTAGATCTATGGAAATTAAATTATGCATGTGTGCATGATCCATTCCCTACACCCTTTACAAACGAACTGTTGGATAATGTAGTAGGAAAAGAGGTCTACTCATTCACAAATGGATTTTCAGGATACCATGAGATCATAATTGCACCATAAGATTGACATAAGACTACCTTCTCTACAGAATGGGGATCATATCAGTATACAATAATGCCTTTTGGGCTGAAGAATTCCCCTACCATATTTTCAAGAATAGTGGTTGTAGATTTCAAAGAATATATTCACAAGTTATTAAAAGTATACTTCAATGTTTGGACATTGTTTGGATTATTGAAGAAACATGTTGAAAGCTCAAGACTAATACTCGACACATGCAGACAGTAATAGATTTATCTGAATACCAAGAAATGAATATTTTGTGTACCTTTTGGTATACTGCAGGGACACATTGTTTGCAAGGAAGGATTGATGGTGGATCCTACGGAGATTGGTATCATTGTGAATTTACCCCCACCGAAGACAGTTAGGCATCTTTACACCACACTAGGACATATAGGATATTACAGAAAATTTATAAAAGGATATGCGCATATTACTGTCCATATGGAAAAATTGCTAAAGAAAGATATAACCTCTTTATGGAATGAAGAATGTCAAAAGAGCCTCGACACACTAAAATAAAAGATGGTAATTTCTCCTATATTGGTATTTCAAGATTGGAATAAGGAAGTTCATGCTCATGTGGATGCTTCATGTATAGCATTAAGAGTGATATTGTCACAACCTGGTGTAGGAGAAATCAATCACCCTATAGATTTTGCAAATAGGAAACTATCCAAAGTAGAGAAGAAATATACAACTACAAAAAGAGAAGGATTATCTATCGTATATGCATTGCAAAAATTCATTTTAAGATGTTCACAGATCACTCCTCACTAAAGTATCTAGTCAATAAGCCTGTTTTAGGAGGAAAAAAGTGCAAGTGGCTATTATTATTTTAGTAGTACAACTTTGAAGTTGTTGTTAAGATGGGAAGACTAAATTTTGGACGTGATCATTTGTCAAGGTTAGATACAGGAGAAGAACCAACAGATACAGAGGATAATCTTCTTGATGTGCAATTGTTTGCAATCAGGGTAACAGATGATCACTTCGACGATTTATTAAATTCTTAACCACAGGGATGGATCCTTCAGAAAACACTAATGCATAAGAAAAAATAGTTGTTATTTAAGGCAACAAATATTTCACTGATAGCAGGATATTTTTATAAAATGGGACCAGATGAAATACTGCACAAGTATGTCCCTGAGTGTAGAAATTTTGAATAATATAACACATATTCACAGAGATTATCCTGATTATACACTATTGCAGAATACATGCATAATACATAACCTCCTCTACATTGATCATCAATTTACAGAAGCCGAAACAATAACATGCACACATAGAAGCATCAATCACACATCAACATAGTATTTTCCCAGGGAAAGCATCTCACTAAAAACCCCAACTATCTGTATATTATATTGATTGAGAACATGTAACAAACATAGTACAATACTCCTCACAAGTACTCAGTACTATCTCCACCTATTACACACAATACGGCTCAGATCTGATCTCCAAATCTCCTCCGCTACTTGCCTACCTCCACTGTGCAATCCCCGCTAAGAATGAAAAATAATGGCTCAAGCAAACTCATATTTACTTGGAAAAATCACGTGAGCACAAGCTACAATTTCCCTTGGCCTCATTGGCATTACTCAATCCATTGCATGTGTAAGTCTCATGCACAACTGATAGTCACAACTCACCCTTTCACTTACCTCTAACACCTGTCTCCACTGAACTGTCCATGCACTGAGTTAACTGATGTATTCTTTAGTTGCATTATGAGTTAATAATTAGTGAATTAATTAATAAATAATTCACACAACTCATCACTTAGTTTATTGGCCAATTAGACTAAATACAACTAGTTCAACTAAGTCAAACTGAACACAACTCCATTAACTCCTCATCCAACTCCACAGAACTCAATCACTGAAGTCCTAACTGAAGTCCTCCATGCAATAGCTCAAGTAACCAATAAGAACCACGTATTTCCTTCATGCAGCTGCACGTACCACATTTGTAGCTCGAACTGAAGTGCTCCAAGAGAATAAGATAAAGTTTAGAGTCCAAATATTACTAAGGGCTAATAATATTTGACTGTTTCTATTTTTACCTGACAATCTAAAAATAGACTTTGATCACACCGCTATGATCCAAAAATAGAAGTCCATATATTTTTCCCAACATGACCAATCATCCATAAACAACATCCTACAACTCATAGACCATGATCCATATGTCTAAAAATAGACATAGTCTAAAAATAGACCTTGCATCAAAACTTGCCTATGGGACCACTTAGTGAAGGCGACTCCTTTCCACTAAGCTCCATCATCTTGTTGCATTCTCAACAGGCATTTATTGTTGCACACTTTTCAACACTCCCTCTCAACAAGAAAGGCTTCCTCTCAAACCCGATCCTGTAACTCTGGAATATTCTGCATGCAACACATCTGCCCGGTCCACTTTGCTCCAACAACACTTGGAACAAAAAAACACTCCCAACTGAATCATTATGTTGGGCTAGGAACATACTATGATGCTGAAGATCTACCTGCTGCTGACAAGTGCTGCCTCTCTGACATCTGCACTACTACAACATCTTCATGCATCTCGCACCATTGCACACCTCTCTGTGCCACCTAGCAATGTGCAAAACACTTGTTCCTCTCACATTGCTGCAGCATGCATGCTATGTGTTGTCCTGGGATTCCCTGCACTGTCGCTCTCTCTGCCGCTCCATCCACATCTATCTCTACCCAATCAATTAGTTCCTGCTACTCCACATCGGGGCTCCCGTAGCAACGTCTCATCCAAGAGGTTAGGTACCTCAAGGATCCTGCCTATCACACACCCAAGCCTACAGTAGTCTTCCAACCATGCTAGGCGAGGTGCGGCACCACCGAACACTTTCTTTTCACTAATACTTATGTTCATGGACTACGCCTAACAATTTATTCCTACTTAGTTTGTGATTCTCAACCAAGTATTATTAATGTGCCTTTATACCAATGAAAACCCATACACATTCATTATCAACAGCATTATACAAGAGAAATGCACAACAGTATAAAAGGAGGGGCAACTCCCTACAATATGAGTCTTCCCGATATCAATATATTATACAATCTTCACTTTTACAATGCACAAGTTAAATCTTGGGAAACCCCAAATTTACACTTAGCTAATTTTTTGCAACTTCGGCAAACTCAGTTGCCCAGCTCATCGGCACCTCCGCACGGTCACCGCACGACTCACCAACCCTTCATTCACCTCGTCGCACGATCATGTTGTTTTCCCAACTCGGGCGCGCCTCCAAGTCGCCACACATGGGCGCCTCTGCCCGAGACACACCTCCGTTCACAATCTCAACACTTCACCGTTTCTTCGTTCAGGGCACGCCCTCACCCGGCCACCCGTTCACACGTCCACCCGTTCACCCATTCAACTTCGCCCAAGTCGCCACACGACTTCACCCGGGTCGCCACATGACTTCACCCGGTTCGCCCGAACGACCTCACCTGGGTCCCCACACGACCTCGCCCGGGTCACCCAAATGACCTCACCCAAGTCCTGCCTGAACGACCTCGCCCGGGTTCTACCTGAACGACCTACCTAAACGACCTTTCGAACGACCTGCCTGAACGACTGTATAAACAACCTGCCTGAATGACTATCCAAACGACCTACCCGAACGACCTGCCTGAACGATTGTCCGAATGACCTACCTGAACGACTGTCCGAACGACCTGCCTGAACGACCTACCTGAACGACTTTTCTGAACGGCTGTTCGAACGAGTTTCCCAAACGATTGTCCGAACAATTTTCCTGAACGACTGTCCGAACGACTTTTCTGAATGAGTTCACACCCGAGTTTCGTCTGTCGTGCGGGCTCACCCACACACTTCAGAACTCCTTGTTCAAACTTGTTGTTCGAATTATTGATGGTCGTTTGCCTCCAAACGCCCTCCAATATATACGAGCAAGTAGCGGGTTGTGTCACCTAGCTAACCCACACCAAACGCTCGACTGACTCGTTCATAATGTGTTGTCTCGCCCGGAGGATGGTCGGCCTGCCTAACTCATGGGACCGCCCCCTCAACTCGCCCAACACCTTATAAACTCGCCCAAGGTTCATTTCGTTTCATGTTTCACATGCACTTCACATGGTGGAGTTGCCCTGCCCGTCGCACGAACCGCAGGTCCTGACATCCTCCCCCACTGGTAGTCATTGTCGTCCTCAATAATATCTCACCCCGACAACCATCTGTCACCAAGATCACCATACCAAGGGATACTCCCCATTTGTATATCATACATCGGAAATCATCTCAATCCATGACCATCGACAACCCTGTCACAATCTCCACATGCTGCTCTGTATCGTGGAAGGCTAGCCCCCCCCATCTCAAGCTACATGCCCACTACAACATCTCGTGTCGAACTCATCATGTGTCATCCCATGTGAACTGCTGCCATGATACTCCAACACGATGCCAACATATCTCTACACACCACTAGCGCTCATGTCTGAACTAGTTGGGTAGCTAATCCAACTGTCACGCTCAAACCATGAGAATGCACATCCTCATGCCACCATCAGTTGTTTCTTTTAACATCCCATCACATCATCAACTCGATCAAGAATCCTTCTCCATAGGTATAATCCATGCTCAGGTCCATGAAGTAGTCCTCATCTCATCTGCAACATGCTGTCCATGATGTTTGGTGTCAATGTGCTGCATGAAATCAGCCACATCTATCCCAACATCATCCATATGTGTGTCTCCTCCATATGAAGAGATCATCTCATCAAACTCCAACTCTCGGTGTGTCACATCCAGGTCCATGAAGCAACCTCCATCATATTTGCAATGTGTCATCTCAAGTTTGCCATAGAAACAAGTATACACCTGTCTCATCTATCCATGTGCTGCCCATGATCATAGATCAATGAGCTCCCATGTGTTAAAAGTGGTGGAGTCTTGGCTCAACCCATGCCCAAGTGTTGCCACCAAGGCATCATCATTGTAACTCCATCACTCCAAAGTGTCCCATATTGATCCTTCACATCAAGTCACTCTCTCAAGCCATTCCCATTCATGTACTTGAAAGTATGCACCCCATCCTGCATCAAAGTATCTGACCTCAGCTCCTCAATGCATCAAATCCTCCAAGTCCATCATATATGAAGTCCCCAAAAGTCACAACGATCTCATGTCATCATGAGCTCCATAAGCCATCCCCAACCAACATCTCAGCAAGCATACAACTCTCGGCCCAAAGGTCTCTGCAATATGCCTCAGCTCTCCATGTAGTAAGAATGCCCCATAGTCTGCTCACAACTCCATCCAAGTCCATGGCCTTGTTGTACAAGAGTGCACAACCTCTCCATCGGCTCATAAGTAAAACATATCCATGTCACATCAGCAAATCCATCTACACAACATCCTGCTTTGGCACTCCTCCTTGGATGCCCATAAGTGACACCTCTACAAGTGCTCCCACATAATTTCCCTACATAAGACTTCCATGCTCCATGTCTCCAACCTGATGTCCATGACTAAGTTGCCATGTAATCCAACCAAGTAGACCCATCACAACAATTGGTCATCCTCACCCAAGTCTGCAATCTTCAGTCTAGTGAACTCGGTCACCCAACCATATCATCATCATATGAGTCTCTCCATCATAGCTCCCCACTAAAGGTTCCACCAAGACTTGCTCTTGGTCTCGGCCATGAGAAGTCCGCCCAAGTGTGTGCCCTTCAATTTGTCCATGAGTCATGCTGGGCACTTAGCCATGTGGCTAAAGCATGACCCATTCCTCTGCAACGATCATCAAGTTCCACCCTTGTCACAGGCCTTTGTACCTAATATTTTAAGGTCACAAACAACCCCAACAAGTCCTGCAACAGTCAACAATCCTTGCTTCTCCATACAAGGTCTCATCATAGACATCCATGGTAATATGCTCCCTAGCATCGGCAAACTGGCTTTGCTCTTCACTGCATACGGTCCATCTACCAAATGCTCAAGTGAAACACAAGTATCAATAGTACTTACATCATCATCATCATCATGAGGTTCCTCCATGGGAGTGTCCTCATCCATTCATGTTTGCAAACTGCACGATCCTGGTCCAACTTGATCAATCTCAAGTTCATCCTCCATCATGGTCATGTCTGCAACATCTTCAACTATCGCGGCGTCCTCTTCCTTGTCAGTACAACCTGCAACTACATCTTGCACCATTGTCCATCCAAGTTGAAGAAGCTCATCTTCAACATTCTTTTCCAAGACTGCAAGCTTCTCTCGAATCTGAGGATTCTCCTCTTTCATCCGCTTCAACCTGTATAAGGTAAGCAAGAGCTTCCCTTCACATTCTTCCAAACCTGCCATGCCTTGTCGCACGTCGTCCCCGGTTCACACTTCGTTTGGTCCACAGATGTCCAAACCGTGTATACCTGCCCACACGCAGTCCCACTTGCCACCCTTGGCAAATGCCCAAATCATGTGAAATAGCACGTAGTACTGCCTACCCAACTCTACGACCTCTAGTTCCAACCTTCACCAGCTTCACCAAGATCCCTGCAACCATGAACCGGCCCTTGTTCCACTTGTGTGAAACTAGCTTCCTTCACCTGCAAGTACCTGCTTCCACTGTCATCAATCCAGTCATCAGCCTGCTCTGATACCACCTGTCAAGTTGTGTATTAGCTTCAATGCTTCAACACCCGAACCTGTTCATGGGCTCTGATACCACTTGTGACACCCCCAAGCTTACGGTAGTCTTCCAACTGTGCTAGGCGAGGTGCGGCACCACCGAACACTTTCTTTTCACCAATACTTATGTTCATGGACTATGCCTAACCACTTATTCCTACTTAGTTTATGATTCTCAACCAAGTATTATTAATGTGCCTTTATACCAATGAACACCCATACACATTCATTATCAACAACATTATACAAGAGAAATGCACAACAGTATAAAGGGAGGGGCAACTCCCTGCAATATGAGTCTACCCGATATCAATATATTATACAATCTTCACTTTTACAATGCACAGGTTAAATCTTGGGAAACCCCAAATTTACACTTAGCCAATTTTTCGCAACTTCGGAAAACTCGGTTGCCCAGCTCGTCGGCACCTCCGCACAGTCGCCGCACGACTCACCAACCCTTCGTTCACCTCGTCGCACGATCGTGTTGTTTGCCCAACTCGGGCACGCCTCCAAGTCGCCACACACGGGTGCCTCTGCCCGAGACACAACTCCGTTCACAATCTCAACACTTCACTGTTTCGTCGTGCATGGTGCGCCCTCACTAGGCCGCTCGTCCGCACATCCACCCGTTCACCCATTCAACTTCGCCCAAGTCGCCACACAACTTCACCTGGGTCGCCGCAAAACTTCACCCGATTCGCCCGAACAAGCTCACCCAGGTCGCCACACGACCTCGCCCGGGTCGCCTGAAAGACCTCACCCGAGTCCTGCCTGAATGACCTCGCCCGGGTTTTGCCTGAACGACCTTCCGAACTACCTACCTGAACGACTGTCCGAACGACCTGCCTAAACGACTGTCCGAACAACCTACCCAAACGACCTGCCTGAACGACTATCGGAACGACCTGCCTGAACGGCTGTCCGAACAACCTGCCTAAACGACCTACCTAAACGACTTTTCTGAACAACTTTTCTGAATGACTGTCCGAACGAGTTTCCCGAACGACCGTCCGAACGATTTTCTCGAACGACTGTCCGAACGACTTTTCTGAACGAGTTCACACCCAAGTTCCGCCCGTCGTGCGGGCTCATCCACACACTTCAGAACTCCTTGTTCGAATTTGTTGATCGAATTATTGATGGTTGTTTTCCTCCAAACGCCCTCCAATATATACGAGCGGGTGGCAGGTTATGTCACCCGGCCGACCCACACCGAACGCTTGGCCGACACGTTCATAATGTATTGTCTCGCCCGGAGGATGGTCGGCTCGCCCAACTCATAGGACCACCCCCTCAACTCGCCCAACACCTTATGAACTCGCCAAAGGTTCATTTCGTTTCATGTTTCACATGCACTTCGCATGGTGGAGTTGCCCTGCCCATCGCACGAACTGCAGGTCTCGACACTGCCCCTCTTCCTTAGGACGATCAATCCACATCACCCCACCTCCTACCTAGACGTATGGCCGCAGGTGATCCCTCAGCCCACCTGGCTCAAAGTTTCCCCTACTGGAGGTCTCTGCATGATTATATGTCTCTACTCGATCTCCACTCAGCTTCCCCGGTTGTGGTTTCTCCACAACCTCCTGAAGTTGTTGCACCAATTGTGGCTCCTCCACAATTGTCTGAGACTTCTTCTGGCTCTACATGTTGAGAGGTAATATACCGTCCCTCTCAACCACCAAGTCTCCATCAGTTTCCAGCTACTCAAGGCTTTACATGCATCTTGAACCTCAAGAGCATACAGGTTCTTGACTCGTAAACCAATCTGCTTCACCTGTCTAGTGATGATGTGTCTAAGGAAAACCTTTCCCTCTCTGAAGACTACATCATAGCCTCTATCTTCCAGCATCGCGATCGACACCAAGTTTCTCTTCAGTCCTAGTACAT
>APFE031630735.1:111708-179317 GCA_000404065.3 Pinus taeda
ATGAGTATCTAGAGATCTTTCTCCTCCAAAGTACTGAACAAACTTTTGTCACCGATCATGTGGAAAGAAGCTCCACTATCAAGAAACCAACCACTTCCCATCATAGATGAAACCATGCATGCGAAGAGTGTGAAATCCAACTCAAACTGTGAAGCAAGTGCCTCACCTTCAGATCCAAGTGCCTCACCTTCAGATCCTTCCCCAGATCCCTTCTTGGACTTCTTCTTTGGGCAATTAGTATCATAATGGCCCAAATCATGACAAGGAAAGCATCTCACCTTCGACTTGTCAACCTTCTCCCCATCATTGGAAGAACTGGATTCAGAAAGAGAAACCTTCCCCTTCCCCTTCTTCGCCTTACTTGCTAAGGTACAATTCTCCTCATCATGCATAGATGAAGAACTGTCTTTGGTGCGTCGTCTAATCTCCTCTTGCACAAGGTCTGACCAAAGTCTCTCCCATCCTCGCAATTTCTCCCTTCCATTCACCGAGTCATGGTAGCTATGCCAGCTCTTAGGAAGGCCAAGGAGTGTTAGACTCACCATCCTCATCATCGACAGTCACCCCCACACTTCCCAGTTCATCCCGGCATTGGGTGAACTTCGTGAGATACTGGGGCATACTGTCTCCATTGTCACACTTAGATGTTTCTAATTTTATCCTTGATCGTCATTCCACCAGCTCAAAACTAAACCGCTTCTGATCTAAAATTCGTGAGAACAAAGTATTTCTTGTACAGAGATCAACTGTATGGGCATTCACCGGATATCTCACCTTCTAAAATAAGGATGAATCCATAGGCTACCTGGCCCGATCACAGACTCTGCCTAAAGAAATAAAATGTAAACACTTTCTGAATAATAGATCTGATGATCAATTCTCCACTGATACCATGTAGAAATCTCTTCTACAAATCAGCTCTCTCTGATACCATGTAGAAATTTTGAATGATATGACACATATTCATAGAGATTATTCCGATTATACACTATTGCAGAATACATGCATAATACATAACCTCCTCTATGTTGATCATCAATTTACAGAAGCAGAAACAATAACATGCGCACATAGAAGCATCAATCACACATCAACATAGTATTTTCCCGGGGAAAGCATCTCGCTAAAAACCCCAACTATATGTATATTATATTGATTGAGAACATGTAACAAACATAGTACAATACTCCTCACAAGTACTCAGTACTATCTCCACTTGTTACACACAATATGGCTCAGATCTGATCTCCAAATCTCCCCCGCTGCTTGCCTGCCTCCACTGTGCAATCCCAACTGAGAATGAAAAATAATGGCTCAAGCAAAATCATATTTACTTGGCAAAATCACATGAGCACAAGCTACAATTACCCTTGGCCTCATTGGCATTACTCAATCCATTGCATGTGCAAGTCTCATGCACAACTGATAGTCACAACTCACCCTTTCACTTACCTCTAACACCTGTCTCCACTGAACTGTCCATGCACTGAGTTAACTAATGTATTCTTCAGTTGCATTATGAGTTAATAATTAGTGAATTAATTAATAACTAATTCACACAACTCATCACTTAGTCTATTGGCCAGTTAGACTAAATACAACTAGTTCAACTAAGTCAAACTGAACACAACTCCATTAACTCCTCATCCAACTCCACAGAACTCAATCACTGAAGTCCTAACTGAAGTCCTCCATGCAATAGCTCAAGTAACCCATAAGAACCACGTATTTCCTTCATGCAGCTGCATGTACCACATTTGTAGCTCGAATTGAAGTGCTCCAAGAGAATAAGATAAAGTTTAGAGTCTAAATATTACTAAGGGCTAATAATATTTGACTGTTTCTATTTTTACCTAACAGTCTAAAAATAGACTCTGATCACACTGCTGTGATCCAAAAATAGAAGTCATCTATTTTTCCCAACATGACCAATCATCCATAAACATCATCCTACAACTCATAGACCATGATCCATATGTCTAAAAATAGACTTTGCACTAATACTTGCCTGTGGGACCACTTAGTGAAGGCGACTCCTTTCCACTAAGCTCCATCATCTTGTTGCATTCTCAACAAGCATTTCTTGTTGCACACTTTTCAACACTGAGCACAAAACATAGATAATTCTAACAGAATCTCATAGTGGCGTAGCTGGTGGATATTATGCATCCACTGCACAGAAAATTTTAAGAGCGGGACTATGGTGGCCTACATTATGTTGAAAATAGCAACAAGAAATGCTAAATATAGAAGTGTTAAATTTAGTACTGTTATAAATAGCATTTTGGGATACCTTCCTATTTTAGTTAGTCCCTGAACTAAAATAGAGAAGTAAAAATTCGAATTTGATCTTAGGATTTGTTTGTAAAATAATTAATTAATTCATCATGAGTTAATTAGTTGTATAAAATCAAACATGAAGTCTATGTGGGGAAATGCAAGAGTCTGTCCATTAATTGAGGAATTTATCCTTCAGTTAAAGAGATAAGGATGAATTGTAATATTGGGTTGTAGATAGTTGGCTCAGTTAACTGAGTCAAGTCTAGTTAGATTAATTCATATTTACAATTATTTTCAAGACCAAAATAAGCTTTCCACCCCCCATTAATCCTTTTCTCAATGCTATGGTTCCAGTTGAGCTTGTGATGAATATCAATTCCTAGGTACTTGTAAGAATACACTTCCTCTAAGTTATTATTGTCATACATAAAATTAGCGTAAGTGTCCTTCTTGGATTTGATAATCATAACTTTTGGTTTGTCAGTGTTAACAGTCATACCCATGGTAGAGCATAAATCCTTAAGAAGCCTAAGTTGTTTTTCAAGATCAGATGGGCACCTTGCGAAAAGAACAAGATCGCCAGCATAGAGAAGAAGGATGACAACTATCCCAACTAAGATCATGCCATCACATCCTCCTTCCTCTAAATAGCCTTCGAGCTTATCGATGTAAATGCCAAATAAGGTAGGGGAGAGGGGACAACCTTGTTTAACTCCAATGTTACACTTAATATCTTTCGACCACCCCTCATTGCTCTTTAGCTTGGCAATTACATTCTCGTATAACCTTCTAGAGGCAGCTCTCAACTCGAGAGGAACCTTTAGCTATTAATTGATATATTATAATTTATTATTATATAACAAAAGAAATATGTAACTATTGTGTTTATTATTTGTTTTTTATGTGAAAAATAGTTGACAGTTAATTTAAATGTTTATAATTAAAATTTTCTAGAACCATATAACTAATAATAAAGTATGTACATAGTAATCATAAACCTCAATTTAAAATAACCTTGCATATATAAACTTTATATCTCTTTAAAATTAATTATTCTTATTATTATGTAAAATTGTATTAATACAAAATATATAAATTTTTGAAATGCCCATCATTAATATTTTTCAATATAAAGAACATAAAAAATATAAGCATTGTGTAAATACGTTATTTATAAATAAATATATTTAAAAAGAAATATAAATGGTTATGCAAATAAATTAATTTAAATGAATATGTAACTAAAAAAATATGTTGGTATTTTATTTTATATTAAATTCAATTATCCAATTATTAATAGAATTAAAAATAATATAATATAATATAATACATGAATGACTATATTTATTGTCTATGAACTCAGGCTTCTATGATCTATATTACGTTAAGAAGAGTACTCTTTAGATATTAAGCATAAATATTTAGATTTGATTGGTGTACTCTTTACTGGATGTTATGAGACTTCATTCCATACAAGATTTTTGTATTTTTTATTTTTTAAATAATTTTTTTGAAGTTGCTTTTATTGTGACTTTTTGGAGTTTCTGGTGCCGGAATCCAACTGAAATTTTTGCAATGAAATCTTGATTTGTGTTATTTAAACTAGTTTTTTGACTATATATATGGATTCAACACTCTAAAAAACACCTAGGGCGCTTCTATTGTGTGGTGGTTACCCATAAAAGTTGTGATTTTAATGAATTCCTTCTAGATTTTAGAGAAATTAACATGAAAAATCCACCAGTAAAGCTTCAAAAATGTGGCGGTAAAGCTTCAAAAACGTGGCACTAAAGACAATTCAATTTCTTTTTTCTCACAATTCAATTTTAAACACCAATTTCAAATTCTTTTCTTTTTATTTTCAAAATATTAGCCTGATATTTATTTTTTCAAATATTTAATGAACTTTATAAAATCTATTTAGAAAAGCATTTTTTAAAGTCAAACATTTATTACTAAAAATAAAAACAAAAACAATATAACTTGCTTTTAGTAGTATAATAATAATATTATTATATAATTGTTGTGGAACCACACTTGTGGTTGGTGAAACACGCGCTGTTCTCCCATGTATATGATGTCTATGTTCTAGCGATGTTACTATTGCTTAATCTTAATGTTATTCATGATATACAGAATATAATTAATATTATATATCATTATCTCATATTTTTATAATTGTTGTGATATTTATATGTATGTATTTTGTAGTGTAATGAATGTGCTTATATTATAATAGTAGAAACCATATTTATTAAATATTGACTCTATATATATTGTTTATTAAAATAAAATTATGGAATATTGTACAAATAAAGAATTATATAGTGTGTGATGGGATATCTAGTGTGTTAATCTTATAGTCTGAATGCATATTATAAGTACTCTAGACAACCATCTCTCTCTATATTATTGAATGTGGTTGATATAGGAAAGACTCGCATTTGTATCAATTGTTTGATAGAACTTATATAATATACCAAATAAATATTAAAAAAAATTACGATAAAAAGTAGTATTATTATTATAATTATTAATATGATTGTTAATTTATATTAATTATTATTTAGTATTTTTATTTTTTAATAATATTGAATTATAAATTATTTAACATTATTTAATAATAATATTAATTAATGATGATGGTGGTCATTAGTGTCCACTAAGACCAATGTGGACTGTGAGACCTTAAGAAGAAGAAGAATTTAATTGTGATTCTTTAGAATCTTATTTCTATGCTCAAAAACCAAGGAAAGAAGCACACCAAGATCACTATAGTTGGGTTTACTTAATAAGTCAAGAAGATTGGAAATGTGACAGATGTTAGGGAAATGAGAGTGGATGTGTGTAAGGGTCAAACAATCTAAAATAAAGTGTTTTTCATCCTCCACCCTCTTAGTATCGCAGATCTAAAAAATTATATCATCCCAGGGAGTCTTGGGAGTAGACCACCGCCAAGTTTCATGCTGAAGCTCATGGGAATTAGTTCTAATCTTAGTGATGTTCATCTTTTTATTTGAACTGGTTAAAACATAAAGATAATTTTGGTTCTCAAGGGTGGGGTTGATCACCTCCTTATAATATCTTATCTTTCATTTACCCTCAGCTTCTTATCATCCAATAGCTTATCTTTAAATTTGGAGGTGATAGTATCTTTAACACTATCCTTACTTCCCAGGATGATCTCCTCATTTATCCCCCAATGGTTGAGCCAAGACTAGGTATCTTTATTCCACCCACACTTGAGGTGAAGGTGGGGCTTTTGACTAAAGTTAGAAACAATTTTAGGAAACATCTTAGGTTCCATTTTGTAAAGCTTCTTCTTATACATCAGATATTTAAACATAACCCTGATTTCAATAGGGGAGAGGCCAGCTTCAATCATGAGGATAGGATAGGAAATATTTCCCTTGATCTTGAGATTGTAGGTTATGAACTGCTTTTGAATCATCTCAATCTTTCTCCATGGTTATCTGGATATACTGCAACCCCAGACTTCACAACCATATAGGACAACGAGGGTGACAAGGGTCTTAAAGAGGATCCTTTTTCACTCCAAATTCAAAGATTGGGAGCCTTACAATTGTTTTCAAAGCTCATAATAAGATTTAAAACCTCCATTAATCCTTTTCTCAATACTATAATTCCATTTGATCTGATAAGGAATGTCAATACCCAAGTATTTATAAGAAGAGGAATGTTCCAAGCAATTGTTATCGTAGGCGAAATTCCCATGGGTGATCTTTCTGAATTTAATTATCACAATTTTAGTCTTGTTAATATTAACTGCCATACCTGTCTTGGAACAATAGTCATGAAGATTCATAAGTTGCTTGTCTAGGTCCTCATGGCTTCTAGCAAGAAGAACGATATCATCGACATACATGAGAAGAGTAATGATAATACCAGCAAGCTCAGTCCCCTTGCACCTCACAATTTCCAAACACTCCTCTATCTTATTCATGTAAATACCAAAAAGGGTAGGGGAAAGGGAACACCCTTACTTAACCCTAATATTGCATTTAATATCTTTAGACCACCCTTCGTTGGTTTTAAGCTTGGGAACAACTGTCTCGTAGAGACGAATCACAACAATCTTCAACTTAGGGGGAATCATTATCTCATCAAGTATTTTCCAAATATTCTCCCGAGGAACATTGTCCAAGGCTTTTCTAAGGTCCACAAAGCAACAAAAGAGATTATCTTTACTATTGTGACATTCCTCAACAATGATCCTGAGAGTGACATGATGATTGATAATTGAGTGGTGTCTTCTAAAACCAGCTTGCCCTTTAGCTCTTTTACCTCAGATTTCAAGCCAATGACTAATCTTATTTTCCAAAATGAGACCATAAAGCTTGACTAAGATGTGAGTAATCATAATGGTCTTGTAGTTAAAGGGAACAATTTCGTCCCCATTTTTAAACATAGGCACAATAAGGCTTTGCGTCCAAGGTTTAGGGAAGCCAGGCTTTATAGCCAAATTAACAAGCTTGTGGAGATGAGGAATGAGGATAGATCTTCCCATAATTAAGATCGAGTCTTGGTATCCTTCAATGTTAGATTTTCCACTAGCGAGCTTATTAATCCCACACTCAACATCCTCAAGAGAAAAGATATCTTCCTTAATAGGAGTGCTAACGATGTTATCCATGGTGTCCGAGGAGTCATACAACTTCTTAAGATAGATGTCCCACTTTCTAAGGGGATTGAATGATTATCTTTAGATTTATGAACAAGCACATTCCGCTAAAACTTTCTAGGCACAACTTTAGAAAGGTGAAGATGATGATCATGTCTCTTATTAATATATGACTACTTCTTCTCTTTAATGAGGGCTTTTATATACTAATATGTCATAGCTTTACAGTTTCGTTAGGAGCGTCTTGAATAGTTTTCCTTAAACTTTTACAATCTTTTTCATACCAAGGGTTGGAAGTTCTATTAATTTTATTATATGAAACCTCAGCAGAGAAATTGTTAATTGTAGTGGAAAGGGTAGTAGTAAAATTGTGATAATTTTTATCAATATTGTTATTATATGTTAGGGAACTTAAATCCCTTTTTAAATCCTTTAATAAAAGGTCTATATTACTTTGATTGAAACAAGTGTTTCTTTGTCTTTAACTAGTATCCTACATGTGGCTAGCAAGCATAGAATTATTGAGAGTTAAAGGCAAAGGCATGTGGTGAGAATCAAGCTCGAAATCTTTAAGAATCTCAGAGTTGGTAATACAGTTAAGGATATGGGTGTCCTAAATCGCATAGTCCACAAGACTACTACCCAACCCATGTAAATAGGTCATTTGTCCCAAGGAAGGCCACTTGCTAATACCATTACAGATAATCAGGTGATGGGAACAACAAAGCTTGAGGAGCTCGATGCCAAATAAGTTCTAAGTTCTGTCTTCATAGGTTCTTTTGAATCTATTATCTAAGTCATCATCTTCATCAAGCCACAGGGGGTCAGGGTGAGAGTGGTTACTTAACATAATAGCTTGGTTGGTAGTAGTTCTAATATTGAAGTCCCCAATTAAAATGATATTACCATCATTCCTCAGGTTGTGAATGTGTTTTTCTAAGGTAGTGAAAGGGAAATTCTTATCTAAGTTGTTTTAAATATAGGAGGTAGAGTTGATAGGAGTGAAATAGAATATTGCAAGAAAAATCCTATTGGTGGAAGATTCAGAGATCTCAATCCAAATGTATTGATTGAAGGGGTAGATAGTATGAAGCTAGATGTGTGAAGAAAAAATGTTCTTAATATAACATCCTATACCACCAAGACCCCTTCGAGAGGATTTCTTGTTCCAAACAGACCAAAGAATGAATTTGTGAAGGTGAGGAACCCAAGATTTTTCATGCTCCAAAGTTTCAACTAGAAAATTAAAGTCAATATCATTGGGATCCAACTTAAAATAGGACCTTTACGCCATGGAAAACCACGACAATTACAAAAGAGGATCTTGCCTTATCCTAACCCCTATATATCAATCGTATTTCAAACTCTATCTCGAATAATAACTTTCCTATTCCTAATGATAGTCCATTTCCCCTCTTTTCTTGCCTCGACCATTTGGAGTTCTTTCGTGAGTTCAACTTGGTATTCTAGAATCAGATCTTCATTTATAAATATTCTAGTTCCCTTTAGGCTTGGGGATTTCTTGAGTATATCTAATTTGTGGCCATTACAACTTACCTTAATATGGATTAGTCTATGTTTATTCTCAAGTAACTTTCCCACCATAATTGCTTCAGTGATATAAGTTGTGGAATTTGAGATTTTTCTTTTAATTGTTCTTTTACTATTTCTAATGTGTCCTCATTATTTTGTTCTTCTATCCCAACAATATAAGGTGTAAGGCTCTTTTATTGCATCCATGGTCAAGTTCAGTCAATTTGTTAACTTCCTCTTTTATGGGTTTAACATCTAATTTATTCTTTGTGTTAATTAGGGTTAAGTTTAATTTACTATTTCTAATGTGTCCTCATTATTTTGTTCTTATATCCCAACCAATTTGTTAATTTCCTCTTTTATTGGTTTAACATCTAATTTAGTATTTGCGCTAATTAGGGTTAAGTTATTATTGCGCTGTCCTTTTAGACTTTTAATCTCGCTTTTGAGGGCATCATTTTCTTCAACCATTGATTGTTTACTATGCTCTATTTCTTGAATCTTACCTTTCATTCATTGGAGTTCATTCTCAAGAGAGATTATTCTATTTTCTAGCGATTTATGATTGTTCTCAAGCAATATCGTTAATTCTAATTTAAAATGGTTTTCTCTTTCTTCTCTTTGTATGTTTAAAGAATAAATGTACTCACATAGAATATCTAGAGTAATTTTACTTGGTCTCCCTTTGCTAGAGGGATTCTTAGATATGCGAGGGAAAGTACTCATAATATAAACAAACTAAACTTAATAAAAAGAGCTTGAGAGGGAACATATGCACTTGCCAGTGTACATATTAGTATGTTGTGATTTGACTCCAAGATGATTTTGCTAGCCCACCAAAAGATATTTCGCTTAGATAATTGACCCTTCAAGCAGAGACCACTAAGTTCGTCTAAGTTGACCTCGGGCTTGAGTTCATTCTCTATGTTACAATCTGCACTCCACCACTATCTGTGTATTATAGAGGTTAATACTTGGCTAGCGAGGTTTATAATATGCATTGTAGAGGTCAATACTTCACTGACAAGGTTTATAATATGCACCGCAGAGGTCAATACTTGGTTGGCGAGGTCTGAAAAGCAAGTTTCTTAGAGAATAATTTGCAACTGAAGAGAAATATCATGCAAGCATAAATTAGGGTTGAAACTCTTTACCACAATAGAGAGATATACTTTGCAACCACAAAGAGATGTAGAACTTATGGTCACTGAGAGGTATTAAAATATCATAGCGATGATCAACCATAGATAAACAAAATCCCATATAGTGGTAGGAAGGAAGATGAGCTGCAGAGATCACTCAAAACCTTCATAAAAAATCACGACATACCAAGTTCATATCACTACATAGTGACTTTACAATAATATGAACTATCTACGTCAATACTTGGCTAGCAAGGTAATATTAATTAATAATAATATTCTTATTAGATATCATTTTGGGATTCAAATGTGTTAAGTCATTCACGTATGACCATTTCCATGAGATCTAGTTATAACTGACTAATTTCTGATGATTTTTGAATAGTTCACTTAACACTCATTGCATTGGGTGATGCTCACAAGGGTGAAGAAGTGGGATTGAAACTAGTGAAATGAATCACATAGTGTCAATCATCACTTCCGAGGCTTCCACTGAGTAACCAGGACTTCCCGGGAGGTTACCCATCCCAGATCGCCTCTGGATCAAGCACGCTTAACTATGGAGTTTTCCCCACAATCAAGCCCACTTAGCTTGCTACCCCATTTGCAAAAACTTAGCAAGTATTGTGTCTCATGAACCATTCAAGTAGAGATCCCTTCACTCTTTTTTAATTTAAGTATTAGGGGGTTTATGCAGTGCATTATATTAGATATCATTTTGGGATTCAACTACTTTAAGTAAGTCATTCACATATGACCATTTCCATGAGAGCTAGTCGTATCTACTAGTTTCTCATGATTTTTGAATATCTCACTTAGCACTCATTGCATCGAGTGATGCTCACAGGGGTGGAGAAGCGGGATTGAAACTAGTGAAATGAATCACATAGCATCAATCATCACTTTTGGGGCTTGCACCTAGTTACCAGGACTTCCCGGGAGGCCACCCATCCCAGATCACCTCTGGCTCAAGCGTGCTTAACACTGGAGTTTTCCCCACAATCAAGCCCACTTAGCTTGCTACTCAATTTGCAAAACCTTAGCAAGTATTGTGCCTCATGAACCAGTCAAGTAGAGATCCCTTCTCTCTTTTTCGAATTTAAGTATTAGGGGGTTTACGTAGTGCATTATATTAGATATCATTTTGGGATTCAACTACATTAAGTAAGTCATTCACGTACGACCATTTCCATAAGATCTAGTCGTAAAAGGCTAATTTGTCATGACTTTTGAATAGTTCACTTAGCACTCATTGCATTAGGTGATGCTCACAGAGATGAAGAAGTGGGACTGAGACTAGTGAAATGAATCACATAGCATCAATCATCACTTCTAGGGCTTGCATCCATTAACCAGGACTTCCCTAGAGGTCACCCATCTTAGATCACCTTTGGTTCAAGCACACTTAATTGTGGAGTTTTCCCCACAATCAAGCCCACTTAGCTTGCTACCCCATTTTCAAAACCGTAGCAAGTATTGTGCCTCATGAACCATTCAAGTAGATCTCCCTTCACTCTTTTTCAATTTAAGTATTAGGGGGTTTACGTAGTGCATTATATTAGATATCATTCTGGGATTCAACTGCATTAAGTAAGTCATTCACGTATGACCATTTCCATGAGAACTAGTTGTAACTGACTAATTTCTCATGATTTTTGAATAGTTCAATTAGCACTCATTGCATCGAGTGATGCTCACATGGGTGAAGAAGTGGCATTGAAACTAGCGAAATGAATCACATAGCATCAATCATCACTTCCCGGGCTTGCACCCGGTAACTACAACTTCCCGGGTGGTCACCCATCCCAGATCGCCTCTGTTTCTCATGATTTTTGAATAGTTCACTTAGCATTCATTGCATCAGGTGATGCTCACAGGGTGAAGAAGAGGGATTGAAACTAGTGAAATGAATCACATAGTGTCAATCATCACTTCTGGGACTTGCACCTGGTAACCAGGACTTCTTGGGAGGTCACCCATCCCAAATCGCCTCTGGCTCAAGCGTGCTTAACACTGGAGTTTTCCCCACAATCAAGCCCACTTAGCTTGCTACCCCATTTTCAAAACCTTAGCAACTATTGTGCCTCATGAACCATTCAAGTAGAGATCCCTTCACTCTTTTTGAATTTAAGTATTAGGGGGTTTACACAGTGCATTATATTAGATATCATTTTGGGATTCAACTACGTTAAGTAAGTCATTTACGTATGACCATTTCCATGAGAGGTAGTCATCACTAAATAATTTCTCATGATTTTTGAATAGTTCACTTAGCACTCATTGCATCGGGTGGGTGAAGAAGTGGGATTGAAACTAGTGAAATGAATCACATAGCGTCAATCTTCACTTTCGAGGCTTTTACTCGGTAACTAGGACTTCCCAGGAGATCACCCATCCCAGATCACCTCTAGCTTAAGCACGCTTAACTGTGGAGTTTTTCCCACAATCAAGCCCACTTAGCTTGCTACCCCATTTTCAAAACCTTAGCATCTATTGTTCTTCATGAACCATTCAAGTAGAGAGTCTGTTACTCTTTATGAATTTAAGTATTAGGGGGTTGACGTAGTGCATTATATTAGATATCACCCATCCCAGATCGCCTTTGGCTCAAGTGCGCTTAACTGTGGAGTTTTCCCCACAATCAACCCCACTTAGCTTGCTACCCCATTTGCTATACGTGAATGACTTACTTAATGCAGTTGAATCCCGAAATGATATATAATATAATGCACTGTGTAAACCCCCTAATACTTAAATAATAATCTTAATCACAATAATTGTTTAGTAGTAATAATAATTATTTTAATACGATTATAATTAATCTTTAATTTGATTATTATATTCATTTTAAAATAATTATTATTATTACTAAATAATTATTGTGATTACGATTATTATTTTTAATTAATATTACTACTAATATAAATTGATATTTATTTTTTTTTCACTACTGGTTCACGGATACCCATGGTCAATGGGTCCGCTACGTCCAGGATCGAACAATGCTAGGGTGGACCCCACCCGAAGGGGGTCACACCCCTCGGCCTATTTAATGACCTGACCCCAAAAAGTTTCGGATTTCGACCCTGTGACCTCCCATTAGTGAGGCCCCGGCTTGACTGATTGAGCTAACCCTTGGGGCTATATAAATTGATATTATTATTATTAAATAATATGAAATAATTAAATATTTAGTAATATTAAATCAAATTAAATATAAAAATAGTAAATAATTAGATAATAATTAAATTAAATATTTTGTACTAAATTAAAATTAAAATTAAAAAATTATAACAAATTAATTTAGTTGGGGTCTTTTAGGCTTCACACTTTTAACAACCCATAGTTTTCATGGTGATATTATTTGTAATATAATTTACTTAAAACTGTAAATACTCCTTTGTAATGTACTTTGGACCATGATATATATATATATATATATATCTATATATATATATATATATCTATCTATCTATATATAATATATATATATATATATATATATGAGGTTGAATATGTTTAATTTTGATAGATTTAAAGTTAAGATGAATCTAAGTTAGTATTTATTTTAAGTTTTAAACTCATCAATTTAATTTAATTTGAAGCCCAAAATCTTAAGACTTTAAGATGAGTTTTAAAAAAAAACAAAGAATATTTTCATAATGTTGAGAATATTAGGATTTAATACAATACAAGTATTTAAAAAAATTGTTTTAAAAATGTTGATAGGAGTGTTTATTTTGAAACAGGGTTTTCAAACTTTTAATTTATTTATGAATAATTATCACGCATATGGTATGGATTTAATCTCCACAAAATATTCTAGAATATTCTTAGTTGCATACATAGATTATAGGATGAGATTTATCTAAGTAAATATGTTATTTTTTTCTTTTATTTAAATTGGTGAATAAAAAATGAAATATGAAGTGAATTATGGTTTTTTTTGGGCATGTGGCATTGATAAGCCATGGTACTGTAATAAAGCCTACTTACACATTAGAATCTCCATCGTAAAGTGGGGATAAATCTCCATGAAGAAGAATCTTGTTTCATATTTCTTCAATGTATATATGTTTAAATTATATATTAGATTTTTTCATAATTAATAATAATAATAACAATATTTAAATAAAGAGTTATAATTTAGTGAATTTTTATGAACTTTTTAGTTTTAACAACATGAGATGTATTATGCAGTAACTGTTTTGATGCTTTTAATTTATATGGTTGTTTGTATCTTTAGATATGTTACAAAACCTATTCCAATCTCCACTCACACCGTGTAGTCTTGCCTTATGCACATTTAAATCTAAAACCTCAACACTATAGTGTGAAGTTTAATGGTTAAGACTCATCTTGCATGCCCACAACCATGGATCATTGGTATACTATATAAAACACTAACTTATGTGGATAATGTTATCGAATTGAATCATTTTTTAGTAATATAATTGACTTGTTTATTTGAGTGAAATAAATATTTTTTATTTCATTTTCAAAATTTTTAAATAATTTCATTACTTTTAAGTAAGTTTTGGTTTTTACAACCCATTATTAGTAAACACCTTTTTAAGTAATTGATGTGAAATATATATTTTCATAATTTCATTAGTATTAACATATTAATATTTATCTCACTTTTATAAAAAGATATCTATTTATTAATTTTAATAAAAAATATAACTATATTTCATATAAAAATATGAAATGTATTATTTATTACCATAACTCTATGCCTTTATACATTTAACCATATAAAAATAACAAATATGTTATTTATTACCATGACTCTATGCATTTAATAGGTTCATACTTGAATGTGAATATAAATAGTGTTGAGTTACTCAGTTCTCGGAGTGTCAATCAAAGGGCTTTATCCTACGAGTTTCTTCCCAAAAAAACCCAATAACAAAGCTTTATTTTTTACTTATTAATATTAGAAATATTAATTGAAATATTAGAAATTTTCCGGGTTCAAGTTCAAAACTGTTTTTATTATTTATAAAATTTTGTTTTTAATTATTTTTTTTTAATTGATTTTATCAAACTGTGAAAACTTTTTGAAAACCGTTATCCAAGACAAGACTTAGTGATCCAAGACAACCGACGTTAAGACAAAATCTATCCTTAGTTGTTAAGACAAGATTTAGTGATCCAAGACAACCCACGTTAAGACGGCTCCTGGTTAGGAGGAAAGTCTATAATGGTGACCCCACTGAGGTCACCACTGACCACAAAGATTTTGACCTAAGCAAAATCAAACGGTGGGTATATACGGCTGTTGCCGTTTATTTATGGCTCGATAGCCTGGGATTTATTAATAGCCGAGATCGTGAAATCAAAACGCGTGAATTCAATGGGTGCTTAAGACCAGACTTAGTGATCCAAGACAACCCACGTTAAGACAAAGCCTACGGCTCCTCGTTGGGAGGAAAGTCTATGATGGTGACGCCACTGACCACAGAGATCTTGAGATCAAAACGCGTGGATTCAATGGGTGATCCAACCAGCCCAACATTCAAATGAATACTACTTGAAAAGACAGCTTAGTTGTTTACACCAAACAGCGTCAATTTATGGATGCCTTAGTCTACCCATGGTGGATCAAATCATTAATTGTGTGAGTCTTGGTAAGTATATATATATAAAGTATTAAAATTTTAGTTTTCACTCACATATATATATTTATATTTATTTATTTTAAGTATAAATTTTAGTTTTTTATAACGATGAATGAATGATAATTTTTTATCAAATTGTAACAATTGTAATGATTTATTTAAAATATTTTTTAATATACAATGATTTTTTTTAATTGTATTTAAATTATATATAAAATATATTTTAGTCTACTCATGGTGGATCAAATCATTAATTTGTGTGGTCTTGGTAAGTAGATATATATATAAAGTATTAAAATTTTAGTTTTCACCCATTATATATATTATATTTATTTATTTTAAGTATAAAATTTTAGTTTTTATAACGATGAATGAATGATAAAATTTTTATCAAATTGTAACAATTTTTAATGATTTATTTAAAATATTTTTTAATATACAAATGAATTTTTTTTAATTGTATTTAAATTATATATACAATATATTTTAAATTTTAATAAAATTGATAAAAAAAATTAAATAAAAAAAATAATATTATTAAGTTTATAAAATGGATTTTTACTCAAATGTATATACAATATAACTAAATTTTGAAATTTTATTAAATTTAAATCTATTTAGGCTAAGTGTTTCTAATATAGATATTTGAAGATTTATTTTCTTACCAGAATTAATTTTGGGGTTTGAAAGTGATTTTATTGTTCAATTCTTTCTTATTTTAGAAATTATTGTTATATCTTTGGGGCGGGACTCTCGGATTTACATGTCCATTAAGTACCCCTCAACGGGGGAAGGGTAGCCCAAGATTTGAACCCAAGACTTCCGGTTTGGTGAGACTTCATTTCCACGACCCTTGCCACTTGAGCTACCCGATGTGGACAATAATTATTGTTATATCACTAATAATTGCACATTTAAAAAAATTTCGATCTTAATTTTATTTTTACAATTGAGTAAACATTATTAGATTGATATAAGATATATGACATATTTATTGATGCCTAATTACAATTCAGAACCTTGATATATATACATAATCAGGGTGTCTTTTCATTAATAGACAAGTCCTTTCGAAAAAATATGCTTTTCTATTTTCATTATTAATTAACAATTTATTATTTTATATTAATATATATTATACATATAATTATAATATTATAAATATAATTGTTGTAGATATATTATTATATATATATATATAATTATATATATATATATAATATAATATATATTAATATATATATATATATAATATATATTATATATATATATATATAATATATATATATATATCGTACATTGTTGTTCATAAGGGAATACCTTCCGCTGCTATATAAAGCATCAACACTCCTTAGCGAGAAAGGTATTATTCTATTATGGTCTCCTCTAATAGTCTCAATCACACCCAACCATTTCATCTAGTATAGGTAGGACTACCAACATAGTCTCAAGGCTATGATGCAAGTATCTATGATATTTCTCCTCTCCTAATGGTCCCAATCACACCTAGTCACTTCACGTGGTGTATGCAAGAATTGTATCAGTGTACTCATTACTCTCTCACACACTTCACATGACTGATTTGGGAAACCCTTGGCAAAAAGGGAGAGTATTTATTCACTATAAGAGAAACATCACAACTCACTCTCAATGAGGGTGGACATTTTGAATGATGCCAAGTTTGTCTATGAAGTATTCAAACTTCACTTTAGACAAACAATAGGTGAGAATGTTTGGTTTCTGCTTATCTGTGAATACGTACCAGAGTTCCACTACTCCTCTCTATACCATGTCTAAAATGAAATGGTGTTTGATCTCTACATGCTTTGACTTGTCGTGAAATATTGGATTCTCTGGAAGATTCACATAAATTTGATTATCACAATATATGAAAGTTGGCTCTAACTCTAGATCAAATAGCCTTGCAAGCAATTTCTGGGGCTACACCACTTCATGGCTTGCATGACTGATTACTATATATTTTTCCTCTATTGTACTCAGTGCCACTGTCAAATTTTTCTACTAAACTATGAGATCTCAAACTAAAGCAACATCCTGATGTGTTTTTCATGTCCAATGCACTCCTTGCCGAGTCAGAGTTTGTATAACCTTGTAGCTTTACTTCATTGTCCTAGACATATTTGAGTCCATATCGAATTATAATATGTAGGTACCTCAATGCATACTTTGTTGCTACCAAATGTACATGTCTAGGCTCAACCATGTACTGACTCAATGTGGTCACTACAAAGCATATATTAAGCTTGGCATTAACGAGGTACATCAAGGATTAGATAAACTATCTATACATCATGGGATCAACCAAATATGAAGAATAATCATTTAATAACTCCATATTCGTAACCATAGGTGTGGTGATGGACTTGCAATCCATCATCCTAAATCTGTACAGGATCTCAACTATATACTTCGTTTGGCATTCTTTCCAAGTGCACAACCTTTGCATACTCCATCATGCTCCACCTGCATATCTAGTAGACCTGTGACCATTTTGCTCAAAATTACCAAGGCTTTGTAATTGAGGTGAGTAATTCTTTAGTGTCATAGCTCATTGGAGCTAATATTATTGTGTACAAGAGCTTGTGTTGGGTGTCACTTTAATTTGTACAACCCTCCTTCTTAGACACCAATCACATTGACTAAATTTATACTTGAACCTTGAATCAAGTTGGTAGTATGTTTCTCCTACTCCTTTTACAACAAGATTTCAATCATATCCGAGTTCCACCTTAAGGGATGAACTCCTTTTTGTCAAATATGTAAAGATAATTTTGGAGCCTAGTCATGTGCTTGGAAGTACCATTGTATACTAGCAAAATATCACTTCCTTGAGTGATGGTTCCTGTGAGAATTGAGACAAAGACACATTCTTCATCTTTTGTCTCGCTTTTATTTTTCTTAGATGCAAGCTCCTCCACATCTACTGCATGTGCATGATGATTTCTTTTTCCTTTCCATTAAGAATATTAGTAAGAAAAATTTCCCAACTTCTCACAGTTGTAACATCTAGTCTTAGATATGTCCTTTATATGATCAAGAATTGATCTTCTCTTTTTCTTCAGATTATTGTTTCTTCTTTCTTTTCCTTTCTTTACTTGAGAAACATGAACTTTATTTTATTCACCATTGGTCTTCTCTTCCTTATATATTAGTGTTGACTCTTCTTGATGATCCAGTGGATCAGTAAAGTGCTAAAAAATGAAATTAATCAAAAGTGCTAAAAATGGGTGCCAAAATATAGAGCTCACTGTCCTGAATCCAACACAACTTGAATTTCTCAAAACCGACATCGTATGCTCAAGATATCGCGTTCTTATCATTTTCCTAAATAAGTAAAAAATTTACAGGTTGAAGGACAAGACTGCTTACTCGGTAGGTTGTACGGTGAGTTAGGTGGCTGAATGGGTACCCTTAGGCCAATCACAAGCTAACAAGTAGCATCCTCTAATTTTGGCACATGGTCGAACTTTGTTTAGCTGGTGGTTTCTGGAAGTGATCCAATGGATGGGTGCCACATGGCCCAATCATGGGTTGCCACATGACACCCCTGTGATGTGTAAAGTTTTTTAAAGGTCGAATAAGCCTAAATAGGGATCAAACTACTAACCTCATGGAACACAGTGCAACGCTCTACCATTATGTTGTTGGTGGTGCTTATAATACATATGGAAAAACTCCTATTTAAACCTTCAAAAGTTCATGTTTAGGGGATGAGGTTGGGGCTAAGACCCTAGCCCCGGGTCACTACATGCCCTATAAAACCATGGAGAGGCAACCAAGGGCTCGGGGCTTAGCCCTTGCACGAGGTCATACCTTATACCACATAACTGGAGTGCTGAGGTGTTAGTGCTGACAGGTTAGGAGATGGGTCGAATCCCTAGCTCCAAGTCCCACGAATCATCACAGGACCAAAGTAGAGGATTTAGGCACTAAAGTTGGGAGGGGCTAAGTTAAGCCCTAGCCCAGGGCATATGATGAGCCACATGACCAAGTTCAGAATGAAAAGGAGACAGGCAACGAGTGCAGGAATATGGGGGTCAACCTCGGGTTTTATGGAGCCAACAGAAATGTGGCTCAATGGTTGGCGAGCTAAGCAAGCAAGGGTAGGCGGTTAGCCCCAGTCCCCAGTCATAGCCCATGTGCCTAGGTTTTTCCACCCATAGGGTTATTGGGAAATTAAAATAGGCGACAAATTGCACCTAATCTGGCACGAATCCCATCGGCACTAGGCGAAATTGGCACTCGACGGTCACTAGGACTATGAAATTTGTAGAATGGTTAAGGGGAGGAGCTAGTTTGTAGAGTAGTTAGTAGAAAAACTTCTCTATAGCATAACTTTCTCAATTTTTGGCCAAATTGAGCCTAAAGAGCCCATATTAGGGTTTTTGGGTCTTCTGAAGCAATTGGAGACATTATTTTTACATTCTAAGTATTGTAAATCCATGAAACCACATATTTGAGCACTTAATGAAAGAGGCCCAACAATAGAAGTTGGACTAGGAGATGTAGCCCAAGAGTAGTGAACTCCTTTCTCATTTTGTTGTCTTGTGTTGCTATGTATGGTATATTTGTCTCGATTTTTATGTTGCAAGTTGAGTTTTAAAACAATAAATTTATGTACTTTTCAAATTGATCCGTTGCCTAAAAGACATAAAAATTTACTTACAAATTTTCCATAAACCTTGAAGTTTGTAATACATATCAGTTTGGTATCAGAGCTCAAGGTTATTTTGAAGGTTTGATTTTCTTTTCAAGTGTTTTTTTTATGCTTAAAAGGTTGAAGCTGAAAAGAGGAGAAGGAGTGCTTATAGAGCCAAACCCTCAAGTGGTTTCAAGGAAGCCACACATACCTCAAGCTTCACCATTCATGGCACATGAAGAATGTCATGAGGGGATGTATGAGGATGAGAGAACTTTCAGAAAAGCTTTCTTTGAAATGGTGAAAGTTCTATTTGAAGAGAGAAACACAAGGTTGTAAGGAGAGAACTCAAATCCTCCAAAAGGTAATTGAGGAAATGGTAACAAACCACCACCTCTACCTCCACCTTTTCCTTCACCTCCATCTTCACCCTCATCTTCTTCTAGTTCAACTCCTTCACATACCCCTCCAAGAACTCCAAAAGGACATGTTAAAACACCTGTGTTAACTCTTGATGTCAAATTTGAATTGCTTATGTACAATGGGGAATTAAATGCTCATAAATTAGATAATTACTTTTGTCAGCTTGAAGTCTATTGCAGGATTCAACAAATTGATGATGATTCCACTAAGATCCAACTTGTGTCTCTTCATTTGGAAAGTGTAGCTCTCATATGGTGGGAGGCCAAAACCCAAGGGGATTTAAAGAAAATATGTAATATAATTTCTTCTTGGAATGATTTGATAGTTGCATGAATTAGACAATTTTATCCATTATCTTATATGCAGAAAGCAATAATGGGCTGAAAATTTTTTAGACAAGCAAAAGGTATTGTAATAACACCATTTACCACTCTTGGTAGGCTTGATGCTCTGATTATGGCCTAGGGAAACCCTTCCTTCTGGACTTGGTAAATGAATGATATAATTTTTTTTATCAAACTGTAACAATTTTTAATTGTTTATTTAAAATAGTTTTTAATATATAAATGATTTTTTTAATTGTATTTAAATTGTATATACAATATAGTTTAAATTGAAATTTTAATAAAATGGATTAAAGAAATTAAAAATAATAATAATAATATATTTAGTTATAATATGGATATTTTTGTACTCAAATTTGTATATACAATATAACGTAAATTTGAAATTTCAATCAATTTTACTCTATTTTTTAATAAAATTAAAAGTAAAATAAAAATAAAATGTAATGTATTTAGGCTAAGTGTTTCTAATATAGAAACTTGAGGTTTATTTTATTATAAGAATTAATTTTGGGGTTTGAAAGTGATTTTATTGTTCAATTCTTTCTTATTTTCATATTTTGGTAATTATTGCTATATCACTAATAATTGCATACTTGAAAAAATTTCAATCTTAATTTTATTTTTACAATTGAGTAAATATTATTAGATTGATATAAGATATATGACATATTTATTGATGCCTAATTACAATTGAGAGCCTTGATATATATACATAATCAGGGTGTCTTTTCATTAATAGATGCTATGATGCAAGTACCTATGATGTTTCTCCTCTCCTAATGGTCCCAATCACACCTAGTCACTTCACGTGGCATATGCAAGACTTGTATTAGTCTACTCATTACTCCCTCACACACTTCACATGACTGATTTGGGAAACCCTTGACAAAAGGGAGAGTATCTGTTCACTATAGGAGAAACATCACAACTCACTCTCAATGAGGGTGGACATTTTGAATCATGCCAAGTTTGTCTATGAAGTATTCAAACTTCACTTTAGACAAACACTAGGTGAGAATGTTTGGTGTCTACTTATATGTGGATATGTACAAAAGTTCCATTGCTCCTCTCTATACCATGTCTTAGATCAAATGGTATTTGATCTCTACGTGCTTTGACTTGTCATAAAATATTGGATTCTCTGAAATATTCACACAACTTTGATTCTCACAATATATGAAAGTTGGCTCAATCTCTAGATCAAATAACCTTGCAAGAAATTTTTGATGCTACACTACTTCATGGCTTGCATGACTCACTACTATATATTTTTCCTCTATTGTACTCAGTGCCACTGTCAATTTTTTCTGCTAAACCATGAGATCTCAAACTAAAGCAACATCTTGATGTGTTTTTCATATCTACTGCACTCCTTGCCCAGTCAAATTCTGTATAACCTTGTAGCTTTACTTCATTGTCTGAGACATATCTGAGTCCATATCGAATTATACTATGTAGGTACCTCAATACATACTTTTTTGCTACCAAATGTACATGTCTAGGCTCAACCATGTACTGACTCAATGTGGTCACTGCAAAGCATATATTTAACTTGGCATTAACCAGGTACATCAAGGATTAGATAAACTATCTATACATCATGGGATCAACTAAATATGAAGAAGAATAATTTAATAACTTCATATTCGTCACCATAGGTGTGGCGATGGACTTGCAATCTATCATCCTAAATCTCTACAGGATCTCAATTGTATACTTCGTTTGGCATTATTTCCAAGTGCACAACCTTTGCATACTCCATCATGCTCCACCTGCATATCTAGTAGACCTGTGATCATTTTGCTCAAAATTACCAAGGCTTTGTAATTGAGGTGAGTAATTCTTTAGTGTCATAACTCATTGGAGCTAATATTATTGTGTACAAGAGCTTGTGTTGGGTGTCACTTTAATTTGTATAGTCCTCCTTCTTAGACACTAATCACATTGACTAAATTTATACTTGAACCCTGAATCAAGTTGGTAGTAAGTTTCTCCTACTCCTTTTAGAACAAGATTTCAATCATATCCAAGTTCCACCTTAAGGGATCAACTCCTTTTTGTCAAATATGTAAATCTAATTTTGGATCCCAGTCATGTGCTTGGAAGTACCACTATATACTAGCAAAATATCACTTCCTTAAGTGATGGTTCCTGTGAGAATTGAGACAAAGACACATTCTTCATCTTTTGTCTCCCTTTTACTTTTCTAAGATGCAGACTCCTCCACATTCATTGCATGTGCATGATGATTTATTTTTCCTTTCCTTTGAGAACATTAGTAAGCAAAATTTCCCAACTTCTCACAGTTGTAACATCTAGTCTTAGATATGTCCTTCTTGTGATCTGGAATTGATCTTCTATTTTTATTCAGATTATTGTTTCTTCTTTCTTTTCCTTTCTTTACTTGAGAAAAATGAACTTTATTTTATTCACCATTGGTTTTCTCTTCCTTGGATATTGGTGTCGATTCTTCTTGATGATCCAATGGATCAGTAAAGTGTTAAAAAATGAAATTGATCAAAAGTGCTCGAAACAAGCGCCAAAACATAGAGCTCATCATCCTAAATCCAACACAAATTGAATTTCTCAAAACCAACATCATATGCTCAAGATATCATGTTTTGATCGTTTTCCTAAACAAGTAAAAAATTTATAGGTTAAAGGATAGGACTGCTGACTCAATAGGTTGTACAGTGAGTCAGGAGGCTGACTGGGTACCCTTAGGCCAATCACAAGCTGACAAGTGGCATCTTCTAATTTTGGCAAATGGTCGAATTTTGTTTAGCTAGTGGTTTTTGGAAGTGGTCCAATGGATGGGAGCCACATGGCCCAATCATGGGTTGCCACGTGGCACCCTTGTGGCATGTTAAAAAAATTCAAGGTTAGATAAGCCTCAATAGGGATCGAATCACTGACATCATGGAAAACAATGTAAAGTTCTAACATTATGTTGTTGGTGGTGCTTACAATACATATGGAAAAAACCCTATTTAAACCTTCCAAAAATCATGTCTAGGGGATGAGGTTGGGGGTAAGCCCCTAGCCCCATGTCACTACATGCCCCATAGAAACATGGAAGGGAAACCAAGGGCTCGTGGCTTAGCCCCAGCCAAGGTCATACCTTATACCACATAACCATAGTGTTGAGGTGTTAGCACTGACACGTCGAGAGATGGGTCAAAGCCCTAGCTCCAAGTCACACGAATCATCACAAGACTAAAGCGGAGGATTCAGGTACTACAGTTGGGAGGGGCTAAGTTAAGCACTAGCCAAGGGCATATGATAAGCCACCAAACCAAGGTCTGAATGAAAAGGATCCAGGTGATGAGTGCGGGAATACTGGGGTTTTATGGAGTTAGTGGAATTGTGGTCCAATGGTTGGCAAGCCAAACCAACAAGGGTAAGTAGTTAGCCCTAGTCCCCAGTCATGGCCCATGTGCCCAGATTTTTCCACCCATAAGGTTATTGGGAAATTAAAACAAACAAAAAATTGCACCTAATCTGGCGTGAATCCCGGCAGGGCTAGGAGAATTTGGCACTCAACAGTCACCAAAACCACGTAATTTGTAGAATGGTTATAGGGAGAAACTAGTTTGTAGAGTAGTTAGTAGCAAAACTTCTCTACAACATAACTTTCTCATTTTTTGGTCAAATTGAGCCTAATAACAGCCCATGTTGGGCTTTTTGTGTCTTCTGAAGCCATTGGAGACAGTTTTTTTACATTCTAAGCATTGTAAATCCATGAAATCACATATTTGAGCACTTAATGAAAGAGGCCCAACATTAGAAGTTGGAATAGGAGATGTAGCCCAAGGGTAGTGAACTCCTTTCTCATTTTGTTGTCTTTTCTTGCTATGTATGGTATATCTATCTCTATTTTTATACTACAAGTTGAGTTTTAAAACCATGAATTTATGTACTTTTTCAAATTGGTCCATTTCCTAAAAGACATAAAAAATTACTTGCAAATTTTTCATAAGCCTTAAAGTTTGTAATACATATAAGTTTGGTATCAAAGCTCAAGGTTATTTTGAAGGTTTGATTTTCTTTGCAAGTATTTTTTTTATGCATACAAGGTTGAAGCTGAAAAGAGGATAAGGTTTGCTTGCAGAGCCAAACCCTCAAGTGGTTTCAAGGAAGCCACACGTACCTCAAGCTTCACCAGTCATGGCACATGAAGAATGTCATGAGGGGATGTATGTTGGGTAGGGAATCCCCCCCAAGGCATGTTTTGGGGCTCAAAACCCAAGTTTTGACCAAATTTTTTTGTAAAGCTCTGCGAATTGCGAGCGCGGGCACGAAAGTATAATAGATTCATAGGGTTGTCCCTAGTTTTGTAATGTAATGGCGGCTAGATAGACCTACCCATGGTCCGCAGACCATGGGATTGTATAAATAAAGCAAGGCTCTAAGTGTAGAAAGGAGATAGATAATAGAAGAGGAGCATGAAAGGTCTAAGTGATTGAGTCACAGTGTGAAGTGTGTCTTTGGGTCGTAGTGTAGGAGAAGGCTCTGCAGCTAAGTGTGCAAAAGCCTAGTAGTCTGCAGTTGAGTTCGCAGGGCGGAGTTGAGTCTGTAACCGAGGAAGGAATTAATAAAGAGAAGTTTTATCATAATTCTGCGTATGTGTTCTTGGGTCAATACATGTTTAATTTGAAAATGTATTGTTTATTTACTGTGCACACCTATATGAATGATTTATGTTGTTAAGTATAACTTAAAGCTAAGATAATCACTAACATTGGAATACCAGAAAAGTCTTGGGTAATAAAGCAAAAGCATAGTGATCAACGCTTGAGTAGGGTTGCACATAAGCAGTAGGTGTGGGAAAGTGCGCGAAGCAACTTGTGCACAGGGTTAAACCATGGACAACTTGAACTCATCAGACACCTCCAGGGTGTAGAAACTTGGTCCTAGCACCCTCCCATACTACTTCAGGTGAGACCTCAGTCTGCGCTCTGCGGATTGTTTCCAAAAGGGCCAGTAGTACTAGGATTTGTTTGGCTAACTCAACTTCAAACCTGGGTCATGCCCCAATAAGCCATCAAATCGTTCCGCTGCTGAGACCTTTCATTGTTCCCCCCTCAAGTTGGTACCCTTTCAACCAACCTCATAATAGGATCCTCGGCAGTAGAGCAGATGTTGCGCTCGCGGACGATAAACATAGTAGTGTTGCCAGAAGGGGCGCTAGCAACATCAAGTGAGGCTGACGGGTTTTCGGGGCGCATGATGAAAGGTCTCAGCATTAATCTGGCTGCCCTCCCACATGAGACACTATATTTGTTGCTGAATGGGATAATGGCAGAGTTGTGCACAAGGGAGAGCTGCGTGCTCGAAGTCCTCAGCGAGCAAAATATAAATATGGAACAACTCATCTTGCAGCATGACGAATTGGTGTCTCAAAATCAACAGCTGGTGTAAGTGATAGGTGACGCTTACTGAAGCATCCCGAAGTTGTCCATCCTAGCAGATCTACCAAAGGAAGTGCGGATCCATAAGTTAGCAGCAGGAGTCCATGAGGTTAGGGAAGAAATGACAAAGGTTCAGTTGGAGTTGAATCTTCAGATCATCGAGCTGCGGTTAAAGGTGCAACCATCCACTCCCCCAGAAGTTAGAGAACAATGCGCTAGCACTATCACAGTGAGATTGGAGGAAATCGGAGGTGCAGTACGAGACTGCACTGGCATGTTAGAAGAATCGCTTGAGGTCCTCACCACTCTACAGGAGGATCCCACCATCCAACACTTAGAGATAGAGGGGCGCGAACTCCAACATTGGTATGACAGTGTTTGAGGAACTGCACAGATAGTGGTCCTCAACCAGCGACTTGTGAGGATGCAGCAGGCTAAGGCACTGAAAGAGCAGGTGGACATGGCAAGACATAAGTAGGTAGTTCTAAAAGTGTGCGTCCAGCCTTGGATCGATGAGGCCTTCACTATCATGGCAGACATTGAAGGAAAGCTCGCACACATACAAGGAATGCATACATTGCTGCAAAGAAGCACCTGAGACATAGAGGTCTTGGAATAACGGATGCAGCAGATCCAACAAGCAGCAACTCAGTGCGTTGTTGACCTCAGCACAGTTTGAGAACAGTTGGAGGGACTTCGTGAAAATATCACTGCACTGACAAAGTGACTCAAGGCGAGTCATGATGTTTGTGTTGGGGGTCTGTTGGGTAAGGAATCCCCCACAAGGCATGTTTTGGGGCTTAAAGCCCAAGTTTTGACCAAATTTTGTTATAAAGCTCTGCGAATTGCGGGTGTAGGGTGCGAAAGTATAATAGAGTCATAGGGTTGTCTACCCTAGTTTTGTAATGTAATGTCAGCTAGATACACCTACCCATGGTCCGCGGACCATGGGATTGTATAAATAGAGCGAGGCTTTAAGTGTAGAAAGGAGATAGATAATAGAAGAAGAGCATGAAAAGTCTAATTGATTGAGTCGCAGTGTGAAGTGTGTCTTTGGGTCGTAGAGTAGGAGAAGGCTCTACAGTTGAGTGCGCAGGGTGGAGTCGAGTCTGTAACCGAGGAAGGAGTTAATAAAGAGAAGTTTTATCATAATTCTATGTATGTGCTCTTGGGTCAATACATGTTTAATTTGTAAATGTACTGTTTATTTACTACGGACACTTGTATGAATGATTTATGTTGTTAAATATAAATTAAAGCTAAGATAATGACTAACATTGGAATACCAAAAATGTCTTGCGTAATAATGCAGAAGCACAACAATCAACCCTTGAGTAGGGCTATGCGTAGGTTGTATACCAGGTTGCGAGGTGCGAGAAAGTACGCGAAGCAACCAGCACGTAGGGTCGAACTGCAGACCACTTGAACTCATCAAACATCTCCAGGGTACGAAAACCTAGTTCTAGCACCCTCCCATACTACTTCAGGTGAGACCTCAGTCCACGCTCTATGGACTATTGCCGAAAGGGCCAGTAGTACCGGGATTTGTTTGGAAAAATCAACTCCAAACCTGGATCAGACCCCAATAAGACAACAATGTATGAGGATGAGAGAAGTTTTAGAAAAGCTTTCTTTGAAATTGTGAAAGTTCTATTTCAAGAGAGAAACATAAGGTTGTAAGGAGAGAACTCAAATCCTCCAAAAGGTAATTGAGGAAATGGTGACAAACCACCACCTCTACCTCCACCTTTTCCTTCACTTCCATCTTCACCGCCATCTTCTTCTAGTTCAAGTCCTTCACAGACCCCTCTAATAACTCCAAAAGGACATGTTAAAATACCTTTTTTAAAGCTTGATGTCAAATTTCAATTTCTTATGTACAATGGGGAATTAAATTCTCATAAATTGGATAATTAGGTTCGTCAGCTTGAAGTCTATTGTAGGATTCAACAAATTGATGATTATTCCACTAAGATCCAACTTGTGTCTCTTCATTTGGAAAGTGTAGCTCTCATATGGTGGGAGGCCAAAACCCAAGAGGATTTAAAGAAAGTATGTAATATAATTTCTTCTTGGAATGATTTCATAGCTGCGTTATGGAGACAATTTTATCCATTATCTTATATGCTGAAAGAAATAATGGGTTGAAATTTTTTTAGACAAGAGGTATTGTTATAGCACCATTTACCACTCTTGGTAGGTTTGATGCTCTAATTATGGCCTAGGGAAACCCTTCCTTCCAGACTTGGTCCAAAATCTAAAAAACAATGTTTTATTCCCTATACGCTACTTTGCCCTATGATAAAAGTGTGTACACGTGGGTCAACATTGTTGGAAATAATATCGAGAGGGGGGGTGAATCAGTATTTGAAAATAAATATGTTTTTCATTTCACTAATCAAATTTATATACGCTACTTCAGTGGAAGGAACTCACGTGTGCACGCAACTGTTCTTAAGGCAACCAGCATATATCTAGTGAACTTATGATTCAGTTAATTCATCATATGTTGATCTTTAATTTGTGCATCAATACTTTATTAAACATTAAATAGTTACCATGTGCAGTTAATAACAGAATGAACCATCACACATAAGCAACATACATGAACATCAAGATTTAAGGTGGAAACCCAATGTGGGTGAAAACCACCTGCTGTTGTTGTCTCTGTCTTCTTTTAATAATAAGAAAATTTGTTTACAACATTGTATTAGTGCAAACTATACCAGTACGCAGGGTTCTACCTGTAGAAGGTTACAACCTTCTCTTGTTCTTCGTCTTCTATTGGAAGGGATCTACAACCCCTTAGCTCTTGTACTAGACGATATGTTTACTAGTACGTAGGCACCGACCTACAAAAGGCAAAGACGTTCTTTCTTCCTCCAGGGACCACGTTTCATAAATTTTGAGACTGGATTCTCCTGGTACAAAACAATACACATGACGACCTTGTTTCATCCAATTTTCATACTGGACCCAACAACAACATTGAAGCTTAGAATCAATCACCGTTGCAATACAACCATCAACTACATTTGCATCAATGAATTACTGAAACTCAATCATCACTCTTCGAATCAACCAAACTCAATCAATCACTGACAACCTTTGAACCTCTATCACAACTGAATCAACCATTCATTCATACTTAATCAAATTCAACAAATCCAATGGAATAGATATATCACTATAACTGGTACATAGATCTGAACCTAGAATACTGCATCATCATTCAGAACCAGCTAAAACTTCAAAAACATGCATCAGAGTGTATCTGCAACTTGGAACAGCCAAACCAGTGTGTATACGTAACTTCACCAAAGCGAACCAGCGTATAGATCTGTAAACACTTACTTATAACTTCACTGCACTTCCCGACCTTAGACATACCCAGATCATCAAATATAAAGGATAAAACATGTGTTAGCAATTAGATCTAGCCCATCAGATCACACAATAATTAGTCATTATGATCTTGATCCATCATTAGATCTCATCCATCATCAATGAAGCAAATCACAATCAATCAATCTGAACACTGTCACCAAAATTTAGTCACCAGGACATAAAGCAAAACCCAGAACTTTGCATCAACAACCAGAACCAACTGTAACTTCAAACGTCATAATTCATAAGGTATATGCTTCTTCAATGTGTCAGACCAGTGTATATACGTGCTTTTCCCAAAGCGAAACAATGTACATATCTGCAAATGCTAACTTAAAACTTCACAGACAATCCAGACTTCAGCCATACCCAGTTCATATCCTTTACAGAATAAAACATGCATTAGTATTCAAATCTAGACTATCCATGATCAAATCACATAATGATAATACTTTTAAGGCTTTATGATCTCAATCCATCAGCCATCATCAACCACAAGGGTGCATCCTTAGATCAGATCAAGCAACACATTAGAAGCTCATAACCTGCATATATGATCTAACACTTCAGAAGATATTCAATCCTTGCACACCTTGGCCTAATGATATTCTCCTCCTTATATAGTTTTAGGCCTTTCTCGATACCTTGGACCAAAACCACTTAGGACCAATACCTTGGACGAAATACTTAGGGTCAATACCTCGAAACAAATACCTTCGATCGATACCTTGGACCAAAATACCTTGGACTAAATACCTCGGACCAAAACCTTGGTTTTCTAACATGTACACGCCTTTCCTCCTGTGAAAGTGCATGTATACGTATATGCTCTTTTTGTTCTGTTAATCTGCGTGTATACACTATTTTTATACAGTGAACACACTTATACAACTTAACATACCTGAAAATGTCCTTTTTATTCAACTTCTTGATTCTGATCTATAGTCCTTTGTTCCTTCATCCTATTATTTTGTATCATTACTTTGTTCCCTCTTAATAGACCTGTTATAATGTGATTTTCCTTTGCACATCTCTTCTAAATTGATTCCTTTGAACTACCCTGCATTTTGTCATATCTGTAAACACAACTGTCATGCACTCTGTCACATATGATATCTCTCATGTAGATTCATCTAGATACATAGATTCATCTAGTTACCATATACAAGTGAGTTGTTCTGCTATAAGTGGGTTGCCATCAAGTACAACACATGCATCATAATGCCAAAAATCTCCCCCTTTGGACTTGATGGCAACCATGTTGGTGTTGATTACTGCAAGATGTAGAAACTGTTAGAGATAACAAGCAACACCAAAGCAAGACCAAAATACTCTCCCCCTATGACATTAAGGGCAAAGGGCGGACAAAAATGAAGACTTTCATATCTGAATAGCTCAATATAAACATTGATCATGCTCCCCCTAGGCACATGTTGAATTTTCTAATGAACTCCCCCTTTGTTTATGCTGAGATGCACTATATCATCCATGCTCCCCCTGAGCACATGCAGAGTCCGCAAATATTTTCCAAAAGAATAACATGACTCTATAACTCAACTAAGTGACTTTGACCTTCCTATCACCAATGACTCATACATATATCAATCTCTCAACCAAGTGGGGATATACCAAATTTGACTCATCCTCCCAACCAAGTGGGGATATATCAATTTATACATGACTGAAATATAGCAATTATTACATCATCCTTCCTATGCATAGAGGGGGTACAAATTACATCATATGACCAAAAAGGACTCATCAAAAGATAGAGATAAATTATTACATCATGGGTCTTTATATTACCTTTACATCGAATGATATACATGACGTTTATAATAGAGACCACATATCTAGTCAAGACCATGATAGTCATCAGCAACTATTATACACCATGTATGATCTGCACCATAAGAATCTGTCAATAACATCCAGACCTGTAATCGGTATATGTCCATCATCATTTCCGAAGATATGACAAAGTAAATATCATCAACCTATGACTAAGTATGCCGTATATAGATATCAGCTCATCCTCTTGATCTCATAAAGACCAACTTGCTTCATTTCCTTAGTAGAAAGAACCTTATCATAACCTTCCATGAATCAACTAAGCATATGTCATATCTCCAAGCAGTAACACAAAATCATTCACATCATATCATATGTGAAAACACCATAGTCATCACATCATCATCAAGAACTGCAAGATCTTTCACAAGAATCCTTAATATATCAGCCATGTATCATCACTAGGGAACATCCCACAGCTGATAAGCATAACATATGTGAGTATCAACCTATCATCATAAGGTAAGAACTCATCATCATTATGTGTCTAAGTAAGCCATGTCTTTGAATATCCATGTCTTCAAATATCTATGTCTTCATGTGACCTGCAATAACACCATTCTCTTGGCCAATCAACAATATTTATCAATATGCAACTTAAGTAATCATCCATATATCCATCAAAGAGATAGCAATATGTATCTAGCTTTCTTGATTTCATCAACAACAACAATCCTCAACCATCTGAGAGCCAAGAACTATAGGAATCCTGCATCATAACTACACCATATGAACTTTATGCATCTTTGAAGGCATGATGATAGCAACATAAAATAAATAAGTGGCTCATCATCAAATAATGAAGTTGTGTACTCAAGCTCTGTACTTCTCCTTGTCCTTATGAAGATCACCATGTAAGAAACATATATGTACTATATGCATCATCAAAAAGTCATTCACAATCATCCATAAATATGATCTAAATACCAACTATGTGACCCCAAGTATCATTTGAGATTTTATCATGGGTAACTCATAACTGTAACATAGAAAGATGTATCATTTAGCCACATAAGCATCATCATCATTGATTAGGTACCAAAGACTTCTAAACATAATGCCAACAATGCTTTATTAGAAGCATAGCATGTTCTCCCCCTGAACCTGTTCCACCTATTCACTGTCAGATCTGATCATTGCATATGTCTGTAAGAAGTATCAAGGCATCATCATCAATCAAATATACATCAAGTTATCAACAACTTGTGAGGATCAAAATCACTTATAAATAACATCCACAGACTGTAGTCATCTTTCATCACGACAGAAAAGATAAATGATAATTGTCTAAATCATATCAAATCAGTTTTTCTAAGTCTGTCCCACTGCATTTTTCCTCAAAACAATATATATGCGACTGTGTAGCTTTGAACTCACATATATATGCGACTTGACTTCATGGAACTTGCGTATGAGAGTTAGAACAGTGAAGTTTCACCCTTTCAGCTCCCCCTAAGTTTGTTATGTCTGTACACTGTGCCATGCCACATTTTTATGATTGTACTTCCTCCTTCTTCCACATCTTTGATGATGATGTTTTCTCCTTTTGGTATGGTGTCCAAAATTTTCTCCTGCATTCCTTTGGTATATGTCCAAACTTGTTACATGCATAACATCTTACATGTGTCATATTTCTTCTATAGTAGTCAATGGCTTTGTGACCAAAAATATTGCAAGAAAAACAACATCCCTTAAAGTACCTAGAAGTTGATGATCTTTCTGTGAGATGGTCTTGAACCATTCTACTTCCGCATCTCGCTGAAACATGTCCAATATTATGACATATAAAACATTCAACATTATTAATTTGAGGAAATAACCGAATATCACTTCCACAGTTAGGGGTAAAAGAATTTCTTTAAAGAATTTCTTTCCTTGGTTGTTGATGGGGTTGACCTCTAATCTCCTTGTTGAGAATTTCAGATTTTGCATTAGATTTCCTTGCCTCACCTTGTGAGCTAGATTCACCTTCAATAGATTCATGAAAACCAAGACCAGTTTTGATGGCAGGGGACCTTTGACTATTAAGAATATCATCCAAAATCTTAGTGCTATCTTGAAATCGTAAAAGCTTATCCTTTTCTTCTAATTTGCCTTTTAGGATATTTACATCAACCTGATATTGCTCTTCCTTTTCAAGATACTATTTCTTCATGATTTCTTTAGCTTTTCTTCCTTCTTCCACTTGTTGCCTTAATTCAAGAAATTCATTTTCTTGTTCTTCAAGAGCTTAGAGTAGTACTTCATTCTGCTTATTTGATTTTTCATGATCTTCTTTTAGAGAGAAAATCTTAGCTTCAAGACTTTCATAGTAACTGGATCTATATTTAACTTTCTTGATTGTTGTGCTCCTTTTATTTACTTCATTTCTTAATGATGTCACTTCATCCTGCAGCTTTTGACATTGATCTTCCTTTTCCTTGTACTGCTTCCTTACTTTTTTTCCTTCCTCCAGTTGAGTGTTTAGTATGGTAGCTTCTTCTTTGGAGGCACACTCCCTTTTGTCCAATAAATCTTGTTGATATCTAATTTAGTCTGTGATTTTTTTAAATTATGCCTCAATTTGATGTCTTTCTCTTTCACCCATAAGAGCAAATTCGGTTATTTCCCTGTCACTTTCATCATTTTCAAATGGACAAAGAAATGTATCACCAAAGCATAACAGATTCATACCTGATAGTTATTTTGCTTGTTCATCTTCATTCTGAGGTGACTCTGAATCTGAAGAGTTGCTTCCACATAATCCCCAATCGACTCTCCCATTATCATAGTTCCTTTGAGATGCCTTCTTATTTTGAGGCGCTTTCTTCTTTCCCATTGTTTCTACATATCTCCTTCAAGTAATCAAGCTTCTACCAAAGGACCTACTCTGATACCAATTGTTGGCAATAATACCAAGAGGGGAGGTGAATCAGTATTTCAAAATCAATATGTTTTTCATTTCCATAATCAGATTTATATATGCTACTTTAGTGGAGGGAATTCGTGTGTGCACGCAACTGTTCTTAAGGCAACCAGTGCATATGTAGTGAACTTATGATTCAGTTAATTCATCATATGTTGATCTTTAATCTATGCATCAGTACTTTATTAAACATTAAATAGTAACCATGTGCATTTAATAACAAAATGAACCATCACACATTAGCAACACACATGAACATCAAGATTTAAGGTGGAAAACCAATGTGGGTGAAAACCACTTGCTACTATCGTCTCTGTCTTCTTTTAATAATAAGAAAATCTATTTACAACATTGTACTAGTGCAGACTCATACTAATACACATGGTTCTAACTGTAGAAGGTTACAACCTTCTCTCGTTCTCCATCTTCTACTGGAAGGGAGCTACAACCCCCTAGCTCTTGTACTCGCTGATATGTTTACTAGTACATAGGCACCGACCTACAGAAGGCTAATACCTTCTTTCTTCCTCCAGGGACCAAGTTTCATAAATTTTTAGACTGGATGCTCCTGGTACACAACAATACACATGAAGGCCTTGTTTCAACCAATTTTCATACTAGACCCATCAACAACATTGAAGCTTAGAATCAATCATCATTACAATACAACCATCAAATACATATGCATCAACCAATTACTGAAAATCAATCATCACTCTTTGAATCAACCAAGCTCAATCAATAACTGACAACCTCTAAAGCCCCTACACAACTGAATCAACCATTCATTCATACTTAATAAAATTCAACAAATCCACTGGAATAGATAGATCACTGTAACTAGTACATAGATCTAAACCCAAAATATTGCATCATCATTTAGAACTGGCTGAAACTTCAAAAACATGCATCAGAGTGTATACGCAACTTGGAACATCCAAACCAGTGTGTATTGGCAACTTCATTAAAGCGAACTAGCGTATAGATCTATAAATACTTACTTATAACTTCGCTGCACTTCCCGACTTCAGACATACCCAGATCATCAAATATAAAGGATAAAACATGTGTTAGAAATTATATATAGCCCATCACATCACATAATGATTAGTCATTATGATCCTGATCCATCATTAGATCTCATGCATCATCACTGAAGCAAATCACAATCAATCAATCTGAACATTGTCATCAAAATGTAGTCACCAGAACATAAAGAAAAACCTAGAACTCAGCATCAACAACCAGAACCAACTGTAACTTCAAATATCATAGTTCATAAGGTATACGTTACTTCAATGTGTCAAACTAGTTTGTATACGCGTTTTTACCAAAACGAAACAACATACATATCTGTAATTCTAACTTAAAACTTCATAGACATTCCAGACTTTAGTCATACCCAGATCATATCATTTACAGAATAAAACATGCGTTAGTATTTAGATCTAGACTATCCATGAACAAACCACATAATGATAATACATTTAAGGCTTTACGATCCCGATCCATCAACCATCATCAACCACATGGTTGCGTCCTTAGATCAGATCAAGCAACGCATTAGAATCTCATAACCTGCATATATGATCTAACACTTCAGAAGATATTCAATCCTTGCACACTTTGGCCTAATGATCTTCTCCTCCTTATATAGTTTTAGGCCTTTCTCAGTACCTTGGACCAAAACCACTTAGGACCAATACCTTGGACCAAATACCTAGGGTCAACACCTCAGACCAAATACCTTGGATCAATACCTTGGACTAAAATACCTTGGACTAAATACCTCATACCAAAACCTTGGTTTTCCAACATGTACATGCCTTTCCTCCTGTGAAAGTGCGTGTATACATATACGCTCTTTTTTTCTGTTAATCCAAGTGTATACGCTCTTTTTATATAGTGAACCCGCCTATACAACTTAACATACCTGAAAATGTCCTTTTTATTCAACTTCTTGATTTTGATCTGTAGTCCTTTGTACCTTCATCCTATTATTTTGTATCATTACTTTGTTCCCTCTTAATAGACCTGTTATAATGTGATTTGCCTTTGTACATTTCTTTTGAACTGATTCCTTTGAACTGCCTTGCATTTTGTCATATCTGTAAACACAACTGTCATGCATTCTGCTACATCTGATATCTCTCCTGTAGATTCATCTAGATACATAGATTCATCTAGTTACCATATATAAGTGAGTTGTTCTTCTATAAGTGGGTTTCCTTCAGTTACAACACATGCATCATAATGCCAACAATCTCCCCCTTTGGACTTGATGGCAACCATGTTGGTGTTGATTACTGCAAGTTGTAGAAACTATTAGAGATAACAAGAAACACCAAAGAAACACCAAAATACTCTCCCCCTTTGACATCAAGGGCAAAGGGCAGACCAAAATTAAGACTTTCATATCTGAATAGCTCAATATAAACATTGATCATGCTCCCCCTAGGCACATGTTGAATTCTCTGATGAACTCTCCCTTTGTTTATGCTGAGATGCACTATATCATCCATGCTCCCCCTGAGCACATGCAGAGTCCGTAGATATTTTCCAAAAGAATAACATGACTCTATAACTCAACTAAGTGACTTTGACCTTCCTATCACCAATGACTCATACATATATCAATCTCCCAACCAAGTGGGGATATACCAAATTTGACTCATCCTCCCAACCAAGTGGGATATATCAATTTATACATGATTGGAATATAGCAATTATTACATCATTCTTCCTATGCATAGTGGGGGTACAAATTACATCATATGACAAAAAAGGATTCATCAAAAGACAGAGAAAAATAATTACATCATGGGTCTTTATATGACCTTCACATCGAATGATATACATGACGTTTATAACAGAGACCAAATATCTAAACAAGACCATGATAGTCATCAGCAACTAACATACACAATGTATGATCTGCACCATAAGCATCTGTCAAAATCATCGAGACCTATAACCTATATATGTCCATCATCAGTTCTAAAGATATGAAAAAGTAAATATCATCAACCTGTGACTAAGTATGCCGTATATAGATATCAACTCGTCCTCTTGATCTCATCAAGATCAACTTGCTTTGTTTCCTTAGTAGAAAGAGCCTTATCATAACATTCCATGAATCAACTAAGCATATGTTATATCTCCAAGAAGTAACACAAAATCATTCACACCATATCATATGTGAAAACACCAGAGTCATCACATCATCATCAAGAACTACATGATCTTTCACAAGAATCCTTAATATATCAACCATGTATCATCACTAGGGAACATCCCACATCTGATAATCATATCATATGTGAGTATCAACCTATCATCATAAGGTAAGAATTCATCATCATTATGTGTCCAAGTAAACCATGTCTTTGAATATCCATGTCTTCAAATAGCTATGTCTTCATGTGACCTACAATAACACCATTCTCTTGTCCAACCAACAATATGTATCAATGTGCAACTTAAGTAATCATCCATGTATCTAGCATAATGTATATCCATCAAAGAGATAGAAATATGTATCTAGATTTCTTGATATCATGAATAGAAACAATACTCAACCATGTGAGAGACAAGAACTATAGGAATCCTGCATCATAACTACACCATATGAACTTTATGCATCTTTGAAGGCATGATGACAGCAGCATAAAAGAAATGAGTGGCTCATCATCAAATAATGAATTTGTTTACTCAAGCTTTGTACTTCTCCTTGTCCTTATGAAGATCACCATGTAAGCAACATATATGTACAATATGCATCATCAAAAAGTCATTCACAATCATCCATAAATCTGATTTGAATACCAACTATGTGACCCAAAGTATCATCTGAGATTTTATCATGGGCAACTCATAACCATAACATAGCAAGATGTATCATTTAGCCACATAAGCATCATCATCATTGATTAGGTACCAAATACTTCTAAACATAATGCCCACAATGCTTTATTAGAAGCATAGCATGTTCTCCCCCTAAACCTGTTCCACCTGTTCACTGTCAGATTTGATTATTGCATATATTAGTAAGAAGTATCAAGGCATAATCATCAATCAGATATACATCAAGTTATCAACAACTTGTGAGGATCAAAATCACTTCTAAATAACATCCACAGACTGTAGTCATCTTTCATCACGACAAAAAAGATAATTGATAATTGTCTGAATCATATCAAATCAGTTTCTCTGAGTCTGTCCCGCTACGTTTTTCCTCAAACCAATATATACGTGACTGTGTAGCTTCGAACTCACGCATATATGTGACTTGTCTTCATGGAACTTCCATATGAGAGTTAGAACATTGAAGTTTCACACTTTCAGCTCCCCCTGAGTTTGTTATGTCTCTACACTGTGCCATGCCACATTTTTCTGACTGTACTTCCTCCTTCTCCCATATCTTCGATGATGATGTTTTCTCCTTTTGGTATGGTGTAAAAATTTTTCTCCTGCATTCCTTTGCTATATGTCCAAACTTGTTACATGCATAACATCTTACATGTTTCACATTTCTTCTATAGCATTCAATGGCTTTGTGACCAAACATATTGTAAGAAAACCAATATCCCTTAAAGCACCTGGAAGCTGATGACCTTTTTGTGTGATGGTATTGAACCATTCTACTTCTACATCTCCCTACAACATGTCCAAGATTATGACATATAAAAAATTCAACATTATTCATTTGAGGAAATAACTGACTATCACTTCCATAGTTAGGAGTCAAAGATTTTCTTTGAATAATTTCTTTCCTTTATTGTTGATGGGGTTGACCTCTAATCTCCTGGTTAAGCATTTCATATTTTGCATTAGAGTTCCTTGCCTAACCTTGTGAGCTAGATTCACTTTCAACAGATTCATGGAAACCAAGACCAGTTTTGATGGCAAGACACCTTTGACTATTAATAATATCATCCAAAATCTTAGTACTATCTTGAAATCATAAAAGCTTATCCTTTTCTTCTAATTTACCTTTTAGGATATTTACCTCAACCTAATATTGCTCTTCCTTTTCAAGATATTGTTTCTTCATGATTTCTTCAGATTTTCTTTCTTCTTCCACTTTTTTCCTTAATTTGAGAACTTCATTTTCTTGTTCTTCAAGAGCTTAGAGTAGTTCTTCATTCTGCTTATTTGATTTTTCAAGTTCTTCTTTTAGAGAGAGGATCTTAGCTTCAATACTTTCATAGTAACTGGATCTATCTTTAAGTTTCTTGATTGTTGTGCTCCTTTTATTTACTTCATTTCTTAATGATGTCACTTCATTCTGCAGCTTTTGACATTGATCTTCCTTTTCCTTGTACTACTTCCTTAGTTTGTTTCCTTCCTCCAGTTGAGCTTTTAATCTGGTAGCTTCTTCTTTGGAGGCACACTCCATTTTTTCCAATAAATATTGTTGATCTCTAATTTTGTCTGTGAGTTTTTTAAATTATGCCTCAATTTGATATCTTTCTCTTTCACCCAGAAGAGCAAATTTAGTTATTTCACTCTCACTTTCATAATATTCAAGTGGACAGAGAAATTTATCACTAGAGGATAACGGATTCATACATGATAGTTATTTTGCTTATTCATCTTCTTTCTGAGGTGATTCTGAATCTAAAGATTTGTTTCCACATAATCCCTAATCAACTCTCCCATTGTCATAGTTCCTTTGAGATGCCTTCTTCTTTTGAGGTGCTTTCTTCTTTCCCATTGTTTCTACGGATCTCCTTCAAGCAATCAATCTTCTGCCAAAGGACCTGCTCTTATACCAATTGTTGGAAATAATACCGAGAGAGGAGGTGAATCAGTATTTGAAAATCAATATTTTTTTCATTTCCATAATCAGATTTATGTATGCTACTTTAGTGGAGGGAATTCGTGTGTACACGCAACTGTTCTTAAGGCAACCAGTGCATATGTAGTGAACTTATGATTCAGTTAATTCATCATATGTTGATATTTAATCTATGCATCAGTACTTTATTAAACATTAAACATTAACCATGTGCAGTTAATAACAAAATGAACCATCACACATAAGCAACACACATGAACATCAAGATTTAAGGTGGAAAACCAATGTGGGTGAAAACCACTTGCTGCTGTCATCTTTGTCTTCTTTTAATAATAAGAAAATCTATTTACAACATTGTACTGGTGCACTCTCATACTCGTATGCAGGGTTCTACCTAAAGAAGGTTACAACCTTCTCTTGTTCTCCAGCTTCTACTGGAAGCTAGCTACAACCCCCTAGCTCTTGTATTAGCCAATACGTTTACTAGTATGTAGGTGCCGACCTAGAGAAGGCTAATACCTTCTTTCTTCCTCCAGGGACCACGTTTCATAAATTTTCAGACTGGATGCTCCTGGTACACAACAATACACATGAAGGCCTCGTTTCATCCAATTTTCATACTGGACCCATCAACAACATTGAAGCTTAGAATCAATCATCATTGCAATACAACCATCAACTACATATGTATCAACAAATTACTGAAACTCAATCATCACTCTCTGAATCAACCAAACTTAATCAATCATAGACAACCTCTAAACCTCTGACACAAATAAATCAACCATTCATTCAAACTTAATCAACTTCAAAAAATCCACTGGAATAGATAGATCACTGTAACTAGTACATAGATCTGAACCCAGAATATTGCATCATCATTCAGAACTAGCTGAAATGTCAAAAACATGCAGCAGAGTGTATACACAACTTGGAACGTCCGAACCATCATGTATATGCAACTTCATCAAAGCGAACTAGCGTATAGATCTGTAAATACTTACTTATAATTTCACTACTCTTCCAAACTTCAAACATACCCAGATCATAAAATATAAAGGATAAAAGATATGTTAGCAATCAGATCTAGCCCATCAGATCACATAATGATTAGTCATTATGATCCTGATCCATCATTAGATCTCATCCATTATCAATGAAGAAAATCACAATCAATCAATCTGAACACTGTCACCAAAACATAAAGCAAAACCCAAAGCTCTGCATCAACAACCAGAACCAACTGTAACTTTAAACATCATAGTTCATAAGGTATACGCTACTTCGATGTGTTGAACTAGCATGTCTACATGCTTTTACCAAAGCGAAACAACGTATATATCTGCAAATGCTAACTTAAAACTTCACAAACATTCCAGACTTCAATCATACCCAGATCATATCATTTACAGAATAAAACATGAGTCAGTATTTAGATCTAGACTATCCATGATCAAACCACATAATGATAATACATTTAAGGCTTTATGATCCTGATCCATCAACCATCATCAACCACATGGGTGCATCCTTAGATCAGATCAAGCAATGCATTAGAAGTTCATAACCTGCATATATGATCTAACACTTCAGAAGATATTCAATCCTTGCACACCTTGGCCTAATGATCTTCTCCTCCTTATTTAGTTTATAGCCTTTCTCAATACCTTGGACCAAAACCACTTAGGACCAAAATACCTTCGACTAAATGCCTCGGATCAAAATGTTGGTTTTCCAACATGTACCCGCCTTTCCTCCTGTGAAAGTGCGTGTATACATTTACGCTCTTTTTGTTTTGTTAATCTGCAAGTATATGCTCTTTTTATACAGTAAACCTGCCTATACAACTTAACATACCTCAAAATGTCCTTTTCATTCAACTTCTTGTTTCTGATCTATAGTACTTTGTTCCTTCATCCTATTCTTTTGTATCATTACTTTGTTCCCTTTGAATAGGCTTGTTATAACGTGATTTGCCTTTGTACATTTCTTCTGAATTGATTCGTTTGAACTGCCCTACATTTTGTCATATCTGTAAACACAACTGTCATGCATTATGTCACATCTGATGTCTCTCCTGTAGATTCATCTATTTACCATATACAAGTGAGTTGTTCTATGATAAGTGGGTTGCCATCAAGTACAACACATGCATCATAATGCCAATAAGCATATACCCAACCCATGTACATATGTTAAAACACTTAAAAATAATAAATTTCCTTAATTTCGGGTGGAGTTCACGAGTTTTACCTGTTACTCACCTCTTATAGCTCGTGGCCCAATTGTTTCCCAACTAAAAAGACTAATTTGGAGAAGTATAAATAAACCTCCATGGGAAAGCCTTAAGGGAGAAGAGATGAGATGTTGATACTATAGTGAGATTATCCCTGATCGAGTCTAATGAAATGCCTATTCCTCCTGCACTCCCCAAAGCTTTAGGAAACCCTTGTTTCATTATTGGAGATATCCTTCACCTTTCTTGAGATATCCTTGTATTGGTGATGGAGGAATATTGTTGAGGCCGGGAAAGGACATATCCGAAAGACGGTTCCTCTTGGAGCTGGAGAAAGACTCAGGTCGTATTTCTCCACTTTACTTGTAGCTCACTTCAATAAAGAAATGTTTTTCTGTTCCCAATATTAAACATGTTTATGCATTGATTTATATTGTAATTTGTTTATAAATCTTATATTGATGCGTAATTGTTCATTCATTTATATGATCTAAGGTTAATATCATGAACATGATTTATGTTTCTACTACTGTATATGTTTCATTTGAATAATTTTTAGGTTTCAAAGATACCAAGAGAGGCTGAGGGTTTTCACCCTATGGGATCTACCTAAACATAGGACCTCCGGGTAAGGACACTCCTCCACAATTCAATAGAATAAGAATTTAGGATATTTGCCTGAGCATTTCTTGTTGTTGTTTGCCATCCTCTCTGTTGGGATTTTCAACCCAAGACCCTAGGGTGATCTCACCCACAACAGAATTGGTGACTCCAATGGGGATAACATTCTTGTTATTCCTAGTTTGGGTTGTTTGTTCTCAATCAGGGTTCGTCTTCTTGATTTCTTGCTTCTATTGTATTATTTGACTCATTAGCTTCCCAGGTATCAAGTCCGATCTTCCGGATCAGGCCTTGAATTTCGTTTTTTTCCTAATTGAGCTTTGTATACATTGTTTTCTTGCGTTATAGTCATATATATAGACAAGTTTCCTCAAGAAGACTCACGTATACACAAGTTTCTTGTCTTAAAAATCCGTTTGCATGCGTTGATGTCTTTACACAATCGCGTATGCAATTTTTTGAATTGTTTTTTAAATCTTCTTGCCCAGTTAGGTTTATTACCTGGCCATGTCTGATGTTTTATGGTCATCTACTGTCTTAAGAATTTAGTTTTCCTACAAGCTTTCTTTTTCAAAATCTCCTTCTCACTGAAAAGCCTAGCTAACCTAGGATTGCTTCTTAAGCAAGTTTGTGGTTTGTGTCTTGGGTTCAAGGCTTATGTTTGAATTTCTTGGATGTTCTGGTTTTCCAGAACAAGAAATTCATTTTGATTTCGTTTGCAGCCCAAATTTCAAGGTTCCTTGCTTTTATTTTCCTTCTTTGATTGGCCTTGTTTCTTTTTGTGTTTTTTTGAGATTCCTTTTTGGCAATTTTGAAAGTGTTTCTTTCTTGACATTTTTTCGGTTTTCTTAAATCTTTTGCTTTTGTTCGAATCAATTTGTGCAATTTTGTAGTCTTTCTTGTTTCAAGTTTCATTTATTAATGAGTTTTATAACTTGCGAGATTTAAAGACTCCTTGTGCTTATTTCTTGGTCTTTCAAATTTGGTAGTTCTTTTTGTGACCTCAAAAGTTGCTTTTGTTTCCTTAAAAGAAAAAACAAAAAAACCTTGCATTTCTTTTTCCAAGATTTTCGCTGTTGGTTTCTTTTGTTTTGTTGTTGTTAAGAAATTGGGATATTTTGCAATTTGTTTTGCTTGCTTTGGAGGGAGATTTGTTTTTAATTTTCCCCCCCTTCATTATCAAGTTGGCATATTGACTCTATAAAGAACCACACTTTCCTTATAGTATGAGTGTTTTTTTTAGGATCTTGTATCATCATTTAAACTTGCATTAGGTTAGTTTGCATCTTAAGCATTCTTAGTCTTTTTAGATTTTGAGTGTGTGGAGTGTTTTAGAAAATAAAAGGAAAATATTTAAATTCTTATATAAGTTTTCGTAGAACCCAAGTAAAAATCACTTTTCATCGAAGAAAATAATTTCATGCATATAGTTAGGTTTCTATTGATTTCTTTTGCATCATAAAAATTCATCAGTTCACTCTCGTAAATTTCCCCTAACTTAAAGAATAGCTTTATAAAATCAAGCGATTTAATAAAATGAACTGGAACTTTTTATTTTTGTCATTAACAAACATCAACAAGTTTAGGTTCATTAGGGCCTTGGAATAAGTGAGTGGAGAGTTAACTCTCCAAGGTCACTCAAATTATCAAACGTAGAAGTTGAATAACGAGCAAAATCTAATATCATTAGAAAGAGCGAGAAAGCTCTGTAACTCGTAGTTAAGTGTAGAAATTCTGCAAATTCTCTACAAATATTACTCTAAGACCTATGTAGAAAATCTGACTGTAGATTAACCCGATAAGGCAATATACCAAAGAAAAATACTATAATCTACTTCTACTATCAATTTTCTTTGTGGAAGCTTAAAGATTGAGCAAGATGAAGCTGAACACATATAACTAGAAGAAGAGGAATCAATGCACATGAAACACAAAAAATACTCAGGGGAAAGCCTCAGCTAAAAACCCCACTATCTATATTATCATACAAGGTGGAAACACATCAGAATTATACAAAGCCTTAGCTCTCACAGCTAGCCAGCTTTTAGCACAATCCTCCTGGATGCTCACAAGTAATCAAAGATTCTCACAAGCCTTCTCCTCTACCCTCCAAGCTCCTATTTCCTTGCACAGTTTCTCCTAGTGGATGATTCCCTGTTACCAAGTGTAACAATGATCTCACACACTGCTCTAACACATTGTCAGAACTGTGCAATCCTTAAGGAACCTTACCTTGACTGCATGCATGAGTTTCCTTTATAGGAGAAAACATGCAACTGATGGTACACTATCCTTGACATTTAACTCAACTGGGTCTTTCTCTGAATAGACATGCATGAGTTTCTGATGAGGGAATATTCAGTTATCTAGAGTACACTGGTTGTGTGCATGCATGCATCAACTGACTGAACTCACAATTAGTTCCTCAAACCGTTTGGAACTAATTTAACTGGACTTAACTCAGTAAATTGAGCTAGCTAATTACAACTCAAATACAACTCAACCTTATCTCCTTAATTAAGGGATAATCTCCTTAATTTATCCCTTAATTTAAGGGATAATTGTTACATGACTTCAGAAAGACTTCTAACTTGAATTTCTCCAACTAATTAATCCATAGTGAATTAATTAATTATTTTCAAGCAGCTGGTGAGACTAAATTCGAATTTTAATTCTCAATTTTAATTCAAGGACAAATTAAAATTGGAATATTCTGGATTCTATTTTTATCATTTCTTGTTTTTATTTTCAACATTAAGCACGAGGGAGAGTGAAGACAAGGAAGAGAGATAACCGCTCTCCTATTTGTTGGATCCCACCTCACAGCTGTTCTACTTGGCTTTTGATACGAGTTGGTATCCATAGTTTCCTTTCCGAGGGATCTCATAGGTGGTTGTGGAGGGGAATCCCGTGGCACCTAAGGCTAACATTGCATTACGTTCAACAATACTTTGGAGGGTACCCTTGTGAAGCTTGGGTGCTTGCACCGGCAAAGGTTGTTGTCTGTAGTTCAGCGTCACTCTTCTGATACCTTTGCTAGTATGCCTAGGGCATAATTACCCCAGACTATTTTCGAAAGGCCCTTGATTTTTAATTTCTTGTATTTTAGTGTCCAGTCCTAATCACTTGGAGCAGAAATACTTGAAAGTAGTTTGATTGTCTGTATATTTAGGTACTTTTAGAGAGTGCTCTTTGCTCCTATTTGGCCTAGATTTACAACTTTTTTGAGTCTTTAAGTAGATTTCTTAAAAATAATTCAAAGTGGTTGATCGACCAACTCGTCGGTCTAGGAGACTTAATGGGCTTTCACCTATGAGTCCTGCACCTTCTCCTTGAAGGTGTAGGAGCAATTCTGCCAGTGGTTTTCAATATGTGGCAACAGGCACATCGGAGATTGATCCTCCGGTTGGAGTTATTGATTCACAGGATAGACCTGGTACAAGTAGAGAGTTGGAGAGAAACACTCCAGTTCTTTCTCGAGTCCTCTTCTACTTGGAAGACATTATTGAAGTCGAGGAGCTCCCTGAGTCTATTTTGACTCTTAATTCTCCTTTTCCTCCTGACCATCCAGACGTTTTATTATACGTCGGGACTCCTACCAATAGACCTAAGAACTCAAGTTTATATCGATCTTTTCCTCTGATGACCACTGCTTGAAGCATGGCATCCATGATAAGTGCTACGAGTATGCAAACTCACGTATCTGTAAAAGGAGGAGGAACAATTTCTATACCTTCCATTACTCCTAGCACTACTATATTTGGTTCTACTTCCATTCCATCTTCGAGTGGAAGTTCTCAAGTTGTTACCTCTGGAATTGGCTTTTTCCCTTTTGGAATGCTGACCAACGAGATTCCTTTGGTCTCGTTAAGTGTTCCATCGATTGCCTCCATATCCATGGCTTCCATGGAAAATGGATCAGCTTCTTTTTAGGGTTTCCCATTTGGGGGTGGTCGTATACCACATTCCAACCCATCTTTGGGATCAATACCTTTTTCCTCTTCAGGTCAAATTTAAAATCCATTTCAAGGTTGGACAAACCTTGCGGTTAGTGAGTTAGGAGCCAGGAATCAATTTTATTTCGACCAACAAGGGAATATTCAGTATTCTTCTGTCAGTTCATTCCATAACTTTTCTCCCTATGCTAGTGCATTGAACCCTTAGCAAGGGCTCTCTGCTCCTTTCAAACCCTCTCTAGGGGAGAATTTTACTGGCTACAAAATTTTTTCGACATGAGTTGGTCAAAATCTAGTTTTTTCTGGACCACAAGGAGCTCCTTATAGTTCAGTTGGGTTTATGAGTTATTTTAGGCAACCTGGTGTCTTCACAAATCCAGGCCATTCTTTTCAGAACATTGGGAGTTCCGCCCACACTAGGTGGAATCCTCAACGTCCTCTGCGACTACCTTTCTTGGAAACGTTAAACTTGCCAGATCTTTCTAAATTGACTAATGATCCAATTAGGTATAACCTGGTTTGGCCTCTGGTCCCAACGAAACTACCCTCAGATATACCAAAATTTGAAGGCAAGACTGGTGATGATCTTGGGGGCCATGTAACCACTTTCCACTTATGGTGTTCGTCTGTAGGAATTTACAGGGTAAGTTCCTTAGACAGAACACCGAAGGACACCGCTCACAAACAGATCACAAATCAATACACCAGTATTTTGACGTGGTTAAAACCCTCAAAGAGGGAAACAACCACGGCCTGAGCCAACGCGGCCACTTCAGGAAATTTATTAATAAAAGAATGAAAATTTACATAAGCTTCTCTCATGAACGGTTAACCTACAAATGACCCTCCATGCGCTTTAAATAGAAATCATGGACCAATCAAGTGTTAAGCCATGGATTAAGTGTCGGTAATACCGAGGAGAGAATGAACCGTCGGATCACTACATATCGTGACCGTCGGATTGTAAGTTACAAAATGTACAACTATAAAGAAACACACTTTACCTAACTCTATACCTAACTCTATACTAGACCAAGTTGAACTTAACTATTTCCTATGTGTCGGAATATCCTAACATGTTGTTATTGTATCTCAACTAACTTGTTTACTCTAATGTTATATGTATTGTTTTCTTACGCATGCATGTATGGACTCTTTCTATATACATATGTATGAATCTTATTGAAATTTGTTATTGGTTTAACCATCGCTTTGGATTGTTTGCTTACTTTCTTTCCAGTTTTTTATACATCTTCACTTATGTGTTCCCTTCCAATCCGTGTGCTTTCATAGGTTTCCAAGGGGCGCACTCACCCCACTTTCTGTGTGTTAGAACTGTTCATGCACCTTCCTTGGCTTGTTGTGTATGTCACACCCTTGCTACCAACAAGGATATCTTACTTGCCTTTATGCGCAACCATAGTCAAGGTGATATCGTACAACCCACTTTTGGGAATCCTACACCAAACAGTCTGAGGTCTAGTTGGGACTTCTTACCAGGGAGATCCCCTAAGATATTGGCAGGTCCAGCACCGTTAATAGTTTTGTTAGGTCTTAGTATTTATTATCATGATTCAAAGGATTCAACATCATGGCTATAATACCCTTCCAGGGAAATCTAATTTGTAAAATAATTATTTTTGAGTCTAGAAAGTCCTAGAACCTCCAAAACTACAAGTCGACCCTGGAAACTTCAATTCGGCCTAAAGGAGGGAATTTGACCCCTTGGAAAGGTTATATAAAGAAGAATATTTGACCTCATTTGACACTCACACACAACAAGTTTGATATATCAAGAAATAAGTTTGATTTGCAGCAGGGAGAAGTTAGAAAGGGAGAACGAAGGTCTAGAAGGCAAGAGGAATTCAAGAAGGAAGCGAAATATTTGTTTTTGGGCCATCAAAAGAAATTTTTGCCTAAAAGTGCCCATGAAATTTTCATGTAATTTCCATTTCATAATATGAAAACCAATCAAAATCCTTTAAATTTAAAAAGAGGTACACGTAAATATTTTGGAGGGAAAAGAAGAAAAATATTTTTTTTTTTAATTGTATCTTTCACTTATCTCCTTATAGGTTTACTCAAATTTCAAGTGTAGACACTCGTTGGATGCAGAATTAATTTCTACATCCAACGAGTACCCATTATCCATACTTTTGAGAAGACCCACATTGAGAAAAATTGAAGTTACATTACAAAAATATGTTCAACGCGTCTTTCTAATGTATCTTCAATTTTTTTTTATCAATGTGGATCTTCGCAAAAGTATGCATAATAAGTACATGTTGGATGTGTAATTTAATTCTTCATCCAAAGAGTGTCTACACTTGAAAGTTGAGTAAACCTATAAGTAGATAAGCCAAAAATACAATTAAAAAATAGTTTTCTTCTTTTCCCTCCAAAATTCATAACTCTTATTTTATAATTTTAACTATTCTCTTATTATTTTCCCTTATGAAGCCACTTTTAGTCTAAAATTTCTTCTAATGTCCATCTCTCTCACACGTGCAAAATCTAGGGTTTTTGTAGCTTCCAAGTAGGCTGAAATTGTAGATCTGAGTTGCAGTAAGATCAAGTTGCAGTATCTAGTTGTTGGAAGAGTGAAGACTCTGTTTGGACCTCATTGACCTTGGGAAGACTTGTTTCCCTCAAGAAGGATTATTGGAAGAGATATCTTATGGTTTTGTGTGGCTTCTACAAGAATCAAAGTTGGAGGATGGGTTGCAGTATTGTAGCTGGGAGGACGAAGTTGTAATTGAAGTTGATTGATGCAAGATCAAGTATAGACTTGTTGGAAGGGCTAACTTGGTACTTAGAGGAGGACTTGGTATATGTTTTGGGTGCATTATATGGTGGATTAATGAACCAAAATTTAATGTCAATCCGGGTTTCGTGTACTTTGAGGCGCAACACTCAAAATGCCAAAGAGAGCCCCTAGCAACCTACAAATCAAATTCTAGTATAACTTGCGTATCAATCCCTTTATATATTCTCGCAAACAATAATTAGTTTGAATCTTGCACTCAAAAACATTCATTGAAAGAAAAAGAAAAAAACTAACTATTGCAAACACCAATCCTGCAAATACCAACAACTGAAAACAACCCTAAACTACCAACACGTGAATAACAAACCCTAATTAAAGAACAAACCTTAATCGTTGGAAATTGAAAATTAAACTCTAAATAATGACAATCAAAGAGAAAACCCTAATTGATAATTGAAAGGAAAACGATAATTATATAAATGTAAACCCTATTTATTGAGAGGAAAACCCTAATTATTGGGACTATGGACTCTAACTCTATGTCAACCACCACACCAATAAAATAATTGTAAACATAATCAATCTCTAAAGAAACCAATAAATTTGCACTTAATTATGTGTGAAAAGTTATGTTCTAAATATGCTTAAATCAATCCAGTGCAAAGAATGTAATATTTCTATTCAGATCGGACAATATTTTCTTCAAATATGCATGCAAACTTGAAACTGTCAGAGGCAAATCACTATGAATTCTAAAAAAAGTGACCAATCGCCACAAATCATGAGAAAGGATATTTAAAAGAATGGCATGTAACCTTATAGCATAAATCAGTGTTCTATTTATAATTACTAAGATAGGTTATAGGTCAACAATTCTAAATTAGAATTCAATGCCAATCTGAACAACAACAAAAAGGATTTGTGACTGATCTTTTCCAATCTTGAAAAGTTCTCATTATATATTTTTCTACCCAAAAATTGAATTTATCTTTTGAGATTTCTTGTACATAATTCTCTTTGAATCGATTCTACATGAGAGTCAAAGCAATTTAAAATATAGTGCAGTGAAACATGTACTCCATCCTTGTAGCCACAAGTATTAAAGATTGGGATACATATAACAGATAAAGTTCACATAAATTGGTTTTAGATTAGTACCTCAAACAACAAATACAACCTTCATTATGAATTTTGGGTGTTCAGCAAACTAACAAAGGGATGCTCCATTCAAATTTTACATTAGATCTCAAGTATACATTTCAAGGTTCAATTTAGAGGAATCACACTTTTTTCAAACCATGGGAATGATATTTCAAAAATAAAACATTAGTTTATTAACAAAATGAAAGCACTCCGTAATAAAAAAGAAAATAATGCTAATTTGAATCTACAGGCAAATGGTTGTGGAATTATGGACAATGTTGAATGCCTCGTTTAGTCTTTAACTAAGTATTAAAACCTTGTAAAATAAATGAATGGGATCAAAGAACATGTTGCTCTTTTTTACCAAAGAAACTTGTTGTAATTTCTAAATAACACTCACATGGATCAATATAAACCACATATACTTCCAGATCGATATAAAAGAAATATAAGGAACTGGACCAAAATATGAAATGCACAATCTCTTTTGCAATAAACCACGAGATCTAGAGAATACTGACTAGCACACTAGAAATTGAATGCAAATCTAGAACATGTACAAGTAAATGAACAAAAGAAAGGGAGCAACGAACTTGTTTGGTGGGCCCAACCAACCAGTTCATGCCTCCTAAAAAAATATTTAGATCACAAAATAATCAAATATGAAAGAAAATTTGGAACACAGAACCTCACATGAATTTATTAAAATGTTCATTAGAAGAATTTTGATGTAAAAAAAGGGCCTCTAAGGAAAACATACAGTCAAAATACACTTTATGAGAACCAATCACATTTTATGGGATGACATCATCCCCATGGTTGGGGTGGCATCTTTTGAGTTAAATATACTTACTTGTCACATTTCCAATGGTGGATAAAAACTCATGGTAAATCATGGTAGCGCTCTAAGTACTTTTAAAGTCATAAAGTAAAGTACGCATAATAAATGTTATTTCATACTTTTTGAATAAAATATTATTATTTTTGTTTCATATTTTTTTTGAAAGAAACAATGCATATCCCTATACAATCTTCATGTATTTACACTTTTCAATAAATATTATATTTGTATATTCCATATATTTATTTTTAATAAATTTCTTTATTTAATATACCAATTTTAATTTTGTAATAAATAATCTATTTCAATACCTTTTTCTTTAATTTTTTAATTAGATTGAATCATTCATAGATATATATATGCAATATATGATTTATTATGAAGAAAAAAATTTAAAATATATATTTATATTCCTTTTTATCATTATATATTATTTATTCTTATATTTTAATCAATCATATATAAAATTAATACATAAATAATATATTACATTTATTATACTATATTATTTGATTATATATATTCTTACTTACATGTATTATTTCATTTAATTTGTTAATTTAATAATATAAATTTTTTAATTGTATATTATTACAATTAAGATTATTATATTTAACATTTTAAGGAAGTCAAGGATTCAAAGGTATTAGTTGGTTAATAGTTAATGGATTTTTTTTTTGAAATTTTATTTTTTATTTACTAGTAACGATCAATACAAATTTTTTATTAATTTTATTTTGGTACAATTTATCAATTAAATTTAACCATAGTTACATGGATTGTGGTGCACAAATTGAATTGTAAATTCATAAATATTATTTGATTGGTTTAGCTATTATTTTATTATTTCCTTAGGAGGCCCACTTTCGACCTCAAAATTCCCCTAAGGATGTAGTCTTTTACAACTTGAGCCAAATGCTTCAAGGTCCAACGCCAAAAATAGAGCTTCCTCAGAGTCTAAATTAACAATATGAAGCTAGAAATATATCATCCTCCACAACACAAGCCCTCGCTGGACTTTTTATGAAGGTTACAAGGCGAATTTTGGCTCTAACAGCCCAATTTCTCAATTCTGGAAAATTCTACATTTTTAAAAAACTGGCCTCAAATAATACCGCATAACTCTCAAACCCTGATGAATTTTGGAAAATTACTCTGGGGGAGCCTAATTTGCCATTTTTTGAACTAATACCTCTCTTGGAATTTTCTAATTCAATTTAATTACCTCGATAATCATGCCGCTAGTTGACTATTTAGATACTTTTATAATTCTAGGGTTAACATGATCTTTTTACAAATCTTCCTTAAAGATCCCTTCGGATCTCCCAAACCGTGATGAATTTCGGAAAACCGTGTGAGAATTAATCAATTTCATATACTGGTAGAAAAACCCGTGTTCCATAATTTTGAGATTCAATTTTAGATGTAGGAAAATAGAGGAGAAAGTTGGAAGTATGAAAACTGTGTGAATTTAGGGATGAATTATTAATTATTTTCTAAAAACTGATCCACACAACTTGGGTGCATTTTTACTAATGTGGAGGTGTTAGAACATCATTTTGGACAAAATTTATCTTCCGTTTTCCCTGAAATCTTGCCAAGATGTCGAAGTCCCAAATTGGTGTAGGAACACAAGACTGGAGTAGGAACAGATTAGTGAATGATGAACACACCTTTGAATGTCAACTCACTCCAAAATTTTCTCGAATAGATGTGTTTTGCAAGAAATCCTTTATGCGGATAGAAATGATCCCTCTAGTCCTATGGGAGGATCTAGCAACAAACTAAACAAATATGTGCAAACTTTCCTAGATTATACCGAAAAACACAAGGGAGGATAGATGACCTACCTCATTCTGATGCCAAAATCCATTGGTATCATCCTTAATTCTCTTGCTTCCAAGCTCAATCTCCACTTTTCCGTTAGGAATGAATACCTACAAGGAAAATCATGCGGAGACAACAAACATATACATAGCAAAAACCATTCCAATATAAACCATATAACAGATCAATTAGTATTATACTAAATGAGAAATGATAGACACATTTATGGAAAGAAAACACATATTGTATTCTAAATAGAATAGTAAAGGGAGCACTACAACCACTTAAGCCTTGATGTTCGCATCCTCCTTTAGGTGAGTTTCGAAGTCTTAGCCTTAAGCTTTAAGCACTCCTTACTCCAAAGAAAAATGGGCAGCATTTGAGCATAGTTCAAACCTAGGAAGGCAACCAAGAAATAGCCAACTAGTTGTGGATAGTAGGGATATTGTTTATAGGGAAGGAGTGTGGTGTAGGAATATCCTCTCTACGGACAGAGACAATCCCTTTATCCCAAGAGAGTGGCTCTAGCAACAAATAAGACAATCTAATATAAATTTCCTTAGATTATAATCGAATAAGAGGGCCTACCTCTTATAACGCTAATGCACTTGATGGTGATCTTGCTTCCTTGCTCCAGTTTCCTTTCTTTCCTTTTGTTCAAGTATCTGAAACAAACATGCAAGAAACAATAGCAAACTTGATAGCATAAAATCAAATCCAATCTACTTAAAAGGTCAAGGAGTTCTAAGCTATCAAATGTAATATTACATCCAATATAGGAAATAAACCATTAGTTGTATTAAAATAAAATTCAAAGAGAAATACAATCGAAGCCTTGACGTTATAGATCTCCTTTGCGGTATCCGAGTCCCACTACACACCTTTTCAACACTCTTTTCCTCCTCTAGCTTGTCATGAAATGGCTTCCAAGCTTTAACTCTCTCTCCTCATGCTTTAGCTACCAAAGACTAGTCTTTTGTCATCTAAGACTAATATTCTATCAAAAGCTAAAGATTTCAAAATTTGCAGCTGGTTCTATCTCTCCACCACTTTCACTATGTGTTGTATTGTAACCAAAAATGGTAAGAGGAAGTGGTTTATATAGGGAGAGGAGGATAAGAATGAGATCCACTCAAGGGTGAAGAAGGTATTATCTCCTTGGGAAGGTCCACTTTTAAGGGGGAAAGAACATCATATGGAGTTCTCGTCCCTTATCCAACCAAATGAACATCCAGCACATCGCCACTAGAAGTTTCTAGATGTGAAACCCTGTTTCCTTTTATAAAAATAGTTCAGAAGTAGACCGGCACTAGTATTGGGCTCACAGTAGCATCGACCAGCGCGGGTCTGTTAGCCTCACTGATAGAAGGCCCAAAATTGGATCCATATATTCTCTTAAAGTCTCCAAATTTGCTTAAAACCATCCCATGGGATCCATATATGCTCTTGAAGTCTTCAACATTTGCTCAAAATCATACAAGGGTCAAAATCGATGCAAGAGGAGAACCCATGGAAGGGTAGAAATGCACTATCGGGAGGCTAAAACACTTCAAAATCATGAAAAATCATGTATCGAAGGCCTAAACTCAAGAATGCACAGCAGCCGTTAGATCTAGCCGATCAACGACCCAGATCTAAGTGGCTAATGGCATCGATGGTGGCCATCGGAGGCAGTTGGAGAAGAGTCACGATGAGATCGGGCTGAGTGATATGCCGATCACCAATATCAGTGATATTGCTATCGGCAGGGAGCATATGCCATGATATATGAAGGACTTAGGGAGTGAGCGACGCGCAATTGCAATTTATCGCATCGTTATATCGCATCGGCACTATACCATTGGGCGGGGCCTTTGCATATACATATGGGCGACCCGATACGCAGACTCGATGACATTATAAATGATGTTTCATAAGATTTCAGGTCCGGGTCAAAGCCATTTTTAATGCATTTTTCATGTATTTCATTATATAACAAAATATAAAGGGAAATAGGGGCAGTACGATAGCGATGGAACCCGGACCTAATGGGTTTTTGGAATGAAAATATATCATATTTGAAGTCCGCAAGAAATCTCATTTTCAATGTATTTTGTGTGTTTTCGTTGTTTAAACAAAATATAAAGGAACCTTTGGCCAGCACCAATTGCGATGAGTCTCGGACCTGAAAGGGTACGGGAAGTGAAATATATAATATCTAAAGTCCGCCAAAGCCATTTTTCATACATTTTCAATGTTTTTACGTATTCCGGAATATAAAGAAAATACACAGGGCCAGGCCATCAGTGACTCGCGATAGCGACCCCAAAGGTGGACCCAATGGATATAAAACATTTTTGAGGATTTTTGAAGTCTGAAAAGGACACAGAGAGGCGGTATTTCCCAGTGTTGCTATGTTTTCTGTTTAAATAGAAACAGTCATTGTTTAAGGTAGAATTCCACAATATGTCAGTGCTATTCTATTTTAACAGAAAGCATGCATTGTTAAACCTTTGAAAGGGCCATAGCACGCATAGTTCATCCCCAAACCGATAAATAGGCCGAGGAGTAGCACAATGCAACACAGCACGCGCATCTGTTCAAAACAAATAGAAATATCAAAGGCCACATCGCAGCTCATCAAAACCAACATCATGGGGCATCTCTGGCATGAGAGAGCTCCCAGACAGTGCAACAAACTATCCAAAATATCTGAATGCGGTTATCCTTCTGTCAGAAGAAGAAACCTCTAAGCCATGCTTACCTAGTCAGAGATCAAACAGTTAAACAAGACAGAGGGATAGATTAAGACCTCTCAAGCCTCAGAAAGCTCAGCATGATTGCAAAGATCTATAAATGTTTAAAAGCAAAACGTAATGGAGGTTCAACTTCTAGAGATTTTTCCTCCTCTGTTCCTTCAAGCTTCTCATCTTCATTCTAGCAATATAAGCTTCTTTTGCTATTATATGTTCAATGTCCATTTTCTTTGTTGTTCTATGCTTGCACTTGAATAAGTTATTCAGGTTTTATATTGTGTCTAATGCCAGATAACTGTCATCTTATCTCTGCATTGATAAATTAGATTTGCAAGTCTCATTTACTTACTATAGATGGCCATTCATATGTGTTTATGTATGCAATTTGCTGGTACAGTTAGTATTCTCCATCTATCCATTGAATCTATAAATTATTGAGCATTAGTGGTCTAAAGCCTTGTATTGGTGAGAATGTTCATGCATGTCCTGAGTGAGAATAGAGCTGAAATGGTTATCTAACTTGATCCAAACCATCATCCACTCCAATAGTTCTAAGAACAATATTGAAGATTATATGTTATTAGGCATCTCTGAGCTGCAACCTAGGAGAGTTTCCTGGAGTGATAACATAATTGGCACCATTGCCAAGGAGAGGAAACTAAAGCTCAGCTTCCCTGGGAAATGACAGAGATCCAACTTTGATGACAGACAAATTCTGGGCACTTTTTTGGTTGTAATCATCTATCTGGCAACTCTACTAGAGGTCGAACCTCTTGGCAACTCCACTTCATAGTTATAGCTCAGTTTGTGAGGCATACTCGGAGAAATCCTCAGAAGCTACAAGCTAACCCAGTACCTGACCCTGAAAAAATCATCAAAGAGAGAAAGGTATTGCAGAAAGGAGCATCAGGTTCAGGTAAACCTAAACAATCTTCTATATCTCTTCAAGAAAGGCTTGTAATTGAACAAATATATGTTGAGAGTATAGCATCTAATACTAGAAGTGAAGAAAAACTCTCAAAGATTCATAAAGATCCTTATTCTTTAGGTTCTCCCTTTGTTGTAAGCCCAAACGAAACCTCACCTCCTATCCATCATACTCCTTTAGTCTTATCAATCACTCCTCATCCCTCTATCATTCAGACTGCCAGTACTCTTTTAGCCACCACAGTTATGGCAGGTCCACAAGCACCTACCAAAATGGAAAGAATCATAGCTACTAGGTATGGACCCCTAATACTGCCCACTTCTTTGAATTTCATGCCTACTGGAGAATATCATAAATATAGGCCTAATTTCACTGGGACTAAAGGTGTTACTTTTGAAGAACATCTTGAGTCATTCTATAGCTATACTGATAATCTAGACATTAGCGAAGATGATGTGTGGACGAGAGTCTTTGTCCAAAGCCTAGATGGAGAGGCTAGAAAATGGTTCAGAGAACTAACCCCAAGATCTATAGCAGATATTGAAGCTTTAGATGATGCGTTCCTAAAGCATTGGGGGGATAAAAAGGATCTCCTCTACTACCACACTGAGTTTGGGAACTTAAAGAGGGAAAATGGTGAGTTGATGTCTTATTTTAATTAGAGGTTTAACCATATGTACAACAAGATACCAGCTAAAGTAAAACCCACTACTACCTCTGCTAAACTCACCTATGCCAGTGCTTTTGATTCTGACTTCTGGCTACTGTTGAGAGAGAGGCGATTTGCTACTTTGGCTGACATGCAGGATGCATCCTTGGAAGTGGAATCAAACATCATGGTTGCAGAGAAGCTCAAGGGAAATGTTGATAGAAGAAGACAGAGGGGCGAGTCTTCATCATCCTCTAATCCTAAGATAGATAAAATGACCAAGATGATCAAGTCATTAGCCTATGAAAACTCCAAATTAAAGGTTGAGAAGCACCCTGGGAAAGGAAGAGTTCCTAATACCTTTGCTCCTAGAAATCCAAATCCAAATCCATATAGAAGAACTAATGAGCAGTTACAAATTTTGCGAAGAAAAAAAGATGCCAATGAAGACCAAAGGGTGAAGGCTCCTTTTCAAAATGAAGTTATGGAAGAAGAGCAATTTGAAGAAGATGATGAGATCCATTTTCTGGAAGACAAAGGCAATGCTTCCCTTTTGACCTTAGATGCCTATGAACAGTCATTATTTAATGACCAGATCACCCAGATAAATAATGACAAGGAAACTCATGTTCAAAGAGCTACTATCCCTGTAGTACAGCAAGCTAATAAGCAAAAAAACCGACAATTGATCCCATCATCCTCAAAGCTCCAGCTCATGAGGTAAGAGACCTTGACAAGTCTCCTTCTCCTTTCAGTTTTCAATTAGAAATTCAGAAGCTAAGAATACCTATGCCTCTGATTGAACTAGTGAAGAATGAGTTCTTCAAAAGATCCATCGTCGAGGCCCTTAAGCTTGAAGCCATCCAAGCCTCCACTGACTATATAGATCTACAAGATGACAAGCCAGCTATTATTCTCAGCCCAATGATTGAAAATTGTGAAGACAACTCCCCATCATTCTATGTTTCTCTAACTATTCATGAAAAATCCTTCACAACTGCCTTCTGGACACTGGAGCCAACCATAATCTAATGCCCAAGGCTGTCATGGATGAGTTGGGTCTGGAAATCACCAAGCCTTATCATGACCTGTTTTCTTTTGACTCTAGAAAAGTGAAATGCCTGGGGTTAATCAAGGACCTAGACATCACTTTGTCTCAGCAACCTATGAAAAGCATGATGATGGATATTGTGGTACCAGATGTACCCCCCAAGTTTGGCATGTTACTTTCTAGAGGTTGGATCAAGAGATTAGGTGGATCATTACAAAATGATTTGTCTTATGCTATTGTCCCAGTTTTCGGAGGTGAGAGAAAGAGATTATACAGAGAGGCACAATTGGCTTATATCATCAATGATGAGAAGAACCCTACTAATCATCCCATCTATGCTGTTGAAACTGATTTTGGAGAATGTATTCTTCATATTGAAGAATCCCAGTTGGCCTCCACGCATCTTAAAAAACCAGTTTGCCAAATCGTTGAGGAAGAAGGCCCACAAATTTGGGACATGTTATTTGATGGAGCTTGCTCTAAGGAAGCTGTTGGGGCAGGTGTAGTCCTTGTGTCCCCCCCACAGGAATACATTCATTTATCTTTCAAAGTAACCTTTTAGGTCACAAATAACATAGTAGAATACAAAGCTTCGATTTTGGGCTTAAGCACTGCTAAAGAAATGGGTATCAAAGGCCTGAAAGTGTTTAGAGATGCAGACCTCATCATTCGGCAGGTCAATAAAGCATTCCCAGCAAAGCATCCAAGGCTGAAAGCATACAGAGATGAGGTATGGAGGCTCAAGGATTCTTTTAATAATTTCATCATTTCTTATATTCCGAGAATGAAGAACCAGCTTGCCGACTCCCTTGTTGTGCCTACTAGCACGTTTATTCCTCCTTTCCCTCCTAAATTGACATATGAAGTTCAGGTAAAATATAGACCGTCTCTGCCTGACAATGTCAAATATTGAAGAATTTTTTAAGACGATGAGGAAATTAATAGGATTTTACAAGTTGATGAGGAATTTGTTGAAATGCATATCCACCAAGAAAATGAAACCATGGAAGAACGTGGTCAGACCAAGCTAAAAAATGAGGTTGGCCGAGGAAGCATCGTCCAGCTGCCTAGTAATCATATACCAAAAGGATTGGTGCCTCTAGAGAAATTGTTCGACCATAACGATGTGCCTTATAAGCCTGCCAAAACAGAAAATGAGTCTGCTATTTGTAAACACAATATAGGAAGCCTAGCCCATCCAAAATTCATCAATATGTCCACTCATTTGTCTTCTACCCAGAATGCCAAGTATTGCACCCTCATGAAGCAATTTGCTAATATTTTTTCCTAGGAATATAGTGATCTTAAAACCTATGATACAAACATCATTTAGCACAAGATTCCACTAGAAAATAACACTACCCCTTTTAAGCATAAATTAAAACCTATCAGCCCTCTCTTATTGCCTTTGATTAAGAAAGAGATCAAGAAGTTGTTGGATGCCAAAATCATAGTTCCCCTAAGGTATTCAAAATGGATAGCTAACCTTGTGGTAGTGAGAAAGAAAAATGGAGAAATTAGGCTTTGTGTTAACATCAGAAATCTGAACAAGTGCTCTAAAGAAGATAACTACCCCCTGCCTAAGATGGAACACTTGTTGCGAAGAGTTTCACAAGCCAAAGTCATGTCTTTCTTAGATGAATTTTTAGGTTACAATCAAGTTGTTGTACATCCAGAAGATCAGGAAAATACCGCCTTCACTACTCCTTGGGGCACTTTCATGTACTCCAAGATGCCTTTCGGACTGATGAATGCAGGGGCTACTTTTTAGAGGGCCATGGATATAGCCTTGTGGGAGAGAAGGACCAGTTTGTCCTTATTTATCTTGATGGCATAACAGTCTTCTCTAGCAGCCACAAAGACCATTTACAACATTTGAAGAAGGTCTTCCTTAAGTGCAAACAGTCTGGAATTTTAGTGAACCCAAAGAAGTCACAGTGTGCTCTAGAAGAAGGCAAACTTCTGGGACATATTGTTTCTGCTGGAGATGTGAAGATTGATCCAGCAAGGGTTCAAGCCATTCAGACATTTTCCATCCCAAGGTCAAAAAGAGACATTCAATCCTTCCTGGGTAAGATTAATTTTGTAAGGAGGTTCATTCCAAACTTTGCAGAGCTTGTAAAGCACATCACTTCGATGTTGAAGAAAGGATCAAAAAAAATGGACAGGTGCTTCAAGAAGCTCTTTTGAAGCCATCAAGCAAGCCATCATGGAAGCTCCCACTCTAATCAACCTAAATTACACTGAGAAGTTTTGTTTCTTCTCTTTTTCCTCTTATGATACACTTGCAACAGTTCTGTTGCAAAAAAATGATGAAGGCATAGAGCACCCCATGACCTTTTTCAGCAAAACTTTAAGGGATGTTGAACTAAGGTATGACCTTATTGAAAAACAAGCTTATGCTCTCATAAAATATTTAAAGGCATTCAAAATTTATATTCTGCATTCCAAAGTAGTTGCATATGTACCTTCAGCCTCAGTAAAAGGTGTCTTAACTCAGCCATATATTGATGGAAAGAGGGCTAAATGGATTGCAAAATTCATAGAATTTAACATAAAGGTGAAGCCCACTAAGCTTGTCAAAGGCCAGGGCTTGGCTAAACTTATGGCGTGGGACTTAATTCAGATGATGAGCAGACAGAGGGAGTAGCAGAAGAACAAAAGAAGAATCAATCTCTGGCTGAAAATCTAGCCACCTATGAATGGTATTCTAGCACAGTTCAATTTTTGCAAAAGTTAGAAGTACCTCCAGGGCTTAGCTCAAGTCAAGCCAGGGCCATTAAACTCAAATCAACCAAATTCTTCATAAATAAAAATTTTCTTTATTGGAAAGACCCATCGGGAATCCTCTTAAGATGTCTAGATAAAGAACAAGTTGTGGAAGTCATACACCAGTTCCATTCTAGCATTTGCGAAGGGCATCATTATTGGAAAACCACAACCCACAAAATCCTGAGGGTTGGGTATTATTGGCCTACTCTTTTCTCTGATGTGTTTTCTTTTGTGAAAGCTTGTGACAAGTGTCAGAGGTTTGTAATGAAGACAGCATCTAAAATCTCTACTCTTGAAGCCAGTACATGTCAATGGTCCCTTTCAGCAGTGGGGCTTGGACTTTATAGGTGAGATCAACCCACATTCCAGTGGCCAACACAAATTGATATTAGTAGCCACTGATTATTTCACCAAGTGGATTGAGGCTATACCCACTAAGAATTCCAATCATCAAGTTGTCATTAAGTTCTTGAATGAGAATATTTTCACTATATTTGGTTTCCCAACCATACTAGTCACTGATAATGCAGCAAGTCTACCAAAGCCATTTTTTCATACATTTTCATTGCTTTTATGTATTCTAGAATAAAAAGAAAATACACAGGGCCAGGCCATCAGGAACTCATGATAGCGACCCCAAAGGCAGACCCGATGGATATAAACCATTTTTTAGGACTTTTGAAGTCCGAAAAGGACACAGAGAGGCGGGATTTCCCACTGTTGTTGTGTTTTCTATTTAAAACAGAAACAGTCATTGTTTAAGGCAGAAGTCCAAAAAATGGCAGAGCTATCCTATTTTAACAGAAAGCATGCATTGTTAAACCTTTGAAAGGGCTACAACACATGCAGTTCATCCCCAAACTGACAAAGAGGCCGAGGAACAACACAGCATGTGCAACTATCCAAAACAAACAGAAATATCAATGGCCACAGTGCAACTCATCAAAACCAACATCATGGGGCATCTCTGGCATGAGAGAGCTCCCAGACAGCATAGCAAACTATCCAAAATATCTTAATGCAGTTATTCTTCTGTCAAAAGAAGAAACCTTCGAGCCACGCTTGCCTAGTCAAAGATTAAATAATTAAACAAGACATAGGGATAGATTAAGACCTCTCAAGCCTCAAAAGGCTCAACATGATTGTAAAGAGCTATAAATATCTGAAATCAAAATGTAATAGATGTTCAACTTCTGGAGATTGTTCCTCCTCTATTCCTTCAAGCTTCTCATCTTCACTCTAGCAATATAAGCGTCTTTTGATATTATATGTTCAATGTCCATTCTCTTTGTTGTTCTATGCTTGCACTTGAATAGGTTATTCAGGTTTTCTACTGTGTCTAATGCCAGATAACTGTCATCTTATCTTTGCATTGATAAATTATATTTGCAAGTCTCATTTACTTCCTGTAGCTGGCCATTCATATGTGTTTATGTATGCAATCTGCTGGTACAGTCAGTATTCTCCATCTATCCATTAAATCTATAAATTATTGAGCATTAGTGGTCTAAAGCCTTGTATTGGTGAGAGTGTTCATGCATGTCCTGAGTGAGAATAAAGCTGAAATGGTTATCTAACTTGATCCAAACCATCATCCATTCCAATAGTTCTGAGAAGAATATTGAAGATTATATGTTACCAAGCATCTCCAAGCTGCAACCTAGGAGAGTTTCCTAGAGTGATAACAAGCCACAGTGTTAAACTCTACCATTGGTGCAGATGAGACACTGGGAAAGAGCGTTGATCTTAAAAACTGGGTTTTAAGAAGGATTCTCTAGAAATGTTCTGAAGGGAGTGGGGACTACTTTCTTCAAACTTCAAGGGATGCAAGAGCATAGGTTTCATCGTGAAATTATAACACAGTAGTCAATACTAGGGTTCTTCAGGATCAGGAATGGGGATTGATAGGAGAGTGACAAATTAATATGTAACAGATGCCCCCTAAAGTATGAAGTCAGAACTGAGAGCGATGGCTGAAATGCTTTAAGATGGAGCGAGGACTCAGAATACTAGCATTGGAAGACATGCAACTCAAACATACATGTACATATCTAAAATATGATAGTCATGCTTGATAAACATGAGAGGCATATAACAATACATGAATCCATGGTATAGGCACAACTATCCATCAAGAAAAGGATCATGTGCATGGATCCCCGGTATGGACGCATCCATCTGACTAAAGGGATCATATGAAATAGATCCATGGCATGGGTGCAGCCATCCACAAAGAGAGGATCAAAATGAAAAGACCCATGGTATGGTCACAGCCATTCGACTGAGCATGATCAAAATGATACCCACGACATGGTCGCAACCATCCATCTAAAGAATCATGTATATAATCATGAATGAGTCATCACTCCTCGCAACCTAGACTTTTGTTATTCATGCCTAGGTTCTTGCACTCCAATGTGACCCTATCAAAGTACAAATTCTAACATGTGAATAGACATGCTGAAGTCAAACATGCTAGAAAATCACTTGATTACCGACCAATGATGTGAACCATCAACAAGAACGAGATAAACCACCCATAATGTCAATGGATTTGAAGGTACTATCGGTACAATTCACGAAGTGTGAATAAGGAATTGAATTCAAACACCTGTGAAATCATTCGATAGGGGACCAATGATGAGAACATGTCATCGAGTGCAAAGAACTTTCCATTGAGGCATGCAAGCTCTAAGATACTCGAAAGGAGTTTCTAGATCAACTTCCTAGATAATGAGATGAATTCGACAGGAAGTGATCGGTTGAAGAAAGTTCATAATGGATCCTTCATCATCGGCCTGAAACAGGAAACATAATGAATGAGAGTAATCCAAGAATGTGACAGATGATCAGACAATGTATAGGCAAGAAGACTTCTCTTGAACATGTGGATGACACGACTCCAGATTTTGGCACCATTTTACATCATAGGATTAAAGGTGATGGTGATGTGGCAGAGATGAGATGATAGGTTAAAATGGATAACCCAAGCCCAGGAAGGAAAGTGATAGAGTGAGGATGTTCCAAAACCTGACACGAACAACAAATGAGTGTCAATGTTCAAGAGCGACATGTTGTCTCAAGTGAAGTATACAACTGATGAATACTTCCAATTTTCCCCCACCATTTCTGGCGAGTACCCCAGTTATTTTTTAAACACAAGCTTGAAGGGGATAGCATATGCTTGTAATATAAGCCCATCCTTCGGATGGATCCTACCTAGTAAATTTCAATGAGCACTATGAAGGATAAGCTCGGTCTTGTCATAATGACAAGTCCTATGTCGTTTAATGAGTCCGAAAAAGGTGAAACTCATAATATTTTCATGTTTAGAAAGTTTGAAAAAGACATGAAAAAGAAAACTCCAAGGGTCCCTTTTCATAAAGTTGTCTCTCGAACCTGAAAAGGTAGAAAACAATATTCAAGAGAACCTCCTAGTCATGTTTGACTAAGGTATGTCCTAGCGCGTAGAAGATTTCACTTATAGAACCTGGCCATGAATAGACTATGTATCTTATTCTTATCCTCTTATCTCATTATTAGTCAACTACTAACAACAAGTAATCTATCCCAATGGAATTACCTTTTTCGTAAATAGTTTTATCCCAGCCCGAAAAATGGGTAAACGTATACTGGGTAAACAACATTTCACAGCCTTTAATGAGTTCAAAATGACAAGAGATTGGAAATCTTGAGAGTTAGAAAAGAGCTCAAAGATGACTCCCTGCTTTTATTTGATTTAACAAGTCTAAAAGGGAAAAATACTCGACAATGTTTTCATTTTTTTATGAGTCAGAAAAGAGCTTAAAGGTGACTCTTCCTAGAGGAACGAGTGGTATAAAGGTTAGCAACTAGTTTTGGTTATGGTGGAACTGCTTAAAAACTAAGAGGTCAAGGGACTGGCTAGTAAAACCACTCATTGTTGCGGTTCCTTAAGAAAGGGTAAAACAACCAAGTGAAAATGAATGATTGGCCAAAGAGATGGTGGCGATAGAATGGATAAAAAATCAAGGCTTATCTGATGGGAGAGGTTGATAAAAATGGCAATCACGAGGGTTAAAATGGAGATGGGTTCATTTTTATACAAGCCTAAACCACGGGGAACTATGCTTCGATTCAGTTTCATGTTTACACAAGCTAGAAATGAAAAACTATGCTTGGATTTGATTTCCTGTTTACACAAGCTTGAAACAAGGTTGACACAAGACAAAGAACTATCCTCATGACTCCTTGTTTCATTTTTGAAGGAGCTCAACACAAGACCAGGAACCATGCTCCGACACTTTGTTTCATTTTTTAACGAGGTTGACACAAGACCAGGAACTATCCTCATGACATATGTTTCATTTTTTAACGAGCATTATATAGGAACAAAATATCCTCACATGTTGTTTCATTTTTTAACGATGTTGACACAGAAAAAGAACTATCCTCGTACGTTGTTTCATTTTTTAATAAGGTTGACACAGAAAAAGAACTATCCTCGTAACATTTGATCATGGACCATACGAGAATGGCCCCCAAGAGGTCCTCACTTGATGGGAGAACTACGCTCTGGGAGGAACACATGTCAATTGGTACAAATGATTTATCAGGTTCCAATGCCCCCAATACATAATTTACCATGTCATTTGCATGATCATCAGTAGATGTGGAGATGGAAAGGGTAGCCACATAATTGACCTATGGCAGGGAGGGTACTGCTTGCAAACGAGAACCAATAGGGGATGACGGTAGGATTGGAACCATCTGGTGACTGGCAAACAATAATTGATCAATGGTCATTATTCACCCTTCGTGTGGAAAATAAACCACACGGAAGAGTGAAGAAATAAGAGCTCCCATGACATAAAAATAGTCGCGCCCAAGGAGAAGATCGAAGTCTAAGGGACCTTGGACTACCATCATGTCTATATATATGGTCTTTCCTCCCAAAGTAATAGGGAACTTCGGAAGGATCCCTAAAGGTTGATTGGCTCCTCCATTGAAAGCCAACAAATTTTGGGTGACAGGCACAAGTTGTGGGGATCCCAAATCTTGTGAAGTAGTAGAAGACATGATGTTAACAAACGAGCTTTCATCTAATAGAGTGCCATGTACTACCATATTATAGGCTTGTACCGTAATCTGGAAAGGCACATAAGATGGGAGACGGAATGCAATCAATTGACTCCAATCAAAAGGAACAATAGAACTACTTGGTGGGGGTATCATAGGATTGACCCCATGCTTTATAGGAATAGGAGAAGGACTCTCCTAAATAACTGGGACGAGAGGGTCACTCTTCGATTCATGAGAATCTGAGGAGATGAGAAGAACATGAGCACTATGATCACTACTATCTTTGGGAACAGAGTGAACAACTGAAGGCGGAGCCAAGTTGAAACTCTTTTCGACCAATGGTTGGTCGGGAATAGACACAAGAGAGTCATTGTAATGCCCACCCTAGTTTCCTGACTCTAATATGACATTATCTTGCATACTTTAGTCTATGAGTAACTCAGGCTGAGGATCCAGAAACGTGACTCTATTATCAGCGAATGTGATGGTTATGTATGTTCTCTATTAATATTATGATTACGATATAATTAATGGTTATGTGTATTTTCTATTGATATCATGATGGTGATAGTAGTATAGGATAGACATGTTTCGATTGATGTTATAGTGATGATAGCCTTGATCTATATGTATGGTTCCACTAAGATTATGATGATGCTAGTATCCCCTATGTTAGCTACTTACATTAGTTCTGGTTCACAATGAACGGTGATGTGAATGACCAAGTGATGGTAATTAATGATATTATGACAATGACTAACATTGAAAAACCTGGTTACTGATTATTATTGAGTATGGCAGGAAAAACACCAGAGGCACTCGCACATGACGAGTTGACGACACCTGGTTTGATGAAAATTTATATTATTTTATCTTTGAAATTCTAATCGATTTTGAAACCTGCTATATATGGTTATCTATATTTTGATGATAGGTTAATGGTTGCAGGCACAAATGAGTTGCTTGGCCGAATGACTCACATATGGGTGATGGGGTTGTACAGGTGGATGGAACTAC
>APFE031630735.1:201488-219451 GCA_000404065.3 Pinus taeda
AAAAACTGGATGGATTTTTGCAGTAGGTGGCAAGGCCAACTTGTAGGCCACTTCTCCAATGCGCTGAAGTACTTGATATGGTCCATAGTATTCGGGGGAGAGTTTCTGACACCCCTTGTCTTTGAGTGATGTTTGCTTATATGGTTGGAGCCATAAAAAGACCTGATCCCCTTCTTGAAATTGGCGCTCTAAGCGATGCTGGTCTACCTGTTTCTTCATGCGGTTCTGAGCTTGATGAAGATGCTCTCGAAGATGGGCGAGCATGGTTGCGCGGTGTTATAGGAGTTGATCCACTGCTTGGACTTTTAAGCATCCCTTAAGATACGAAGTAGGTGAAGGAGGGAGTTGACCATATACTGCTTCATAGGGAGTCATTTTGGTGGTGGCATGATAGTTGGTGTTATACCACCATTCAGCCAGAGGTAGCTACTGTACCCAAAGGTGTTGCTTTTCTGAAGTGAAACACCTAAGGTAGGTTTCTAGACATTTGTTGACGACTTCATTTTGACCATCTGTTTGCGGATGATAGGAAGTACTGAGTTTTAGTTGAGTGCCTTGTATTTTGAAGAGTTCATGCCAAAAATTGCTGGTGAAGATTGGGTCGCGGTCGGACACAATAGAAGCGGGCATGCCATGCAATTTGAAGATCTAATCCATGAAAGATTGAGCAACCAAAGTTGGTGTAAACGGGTGGGGTAGAGCGCAGAAATGAGCATACTTCGATAATCGGTCCACAACCACCATGATGACTGACTTGTTCCCTGACTTTGGAAGACCTGTAATGAAATCCATAGAAACCTCCGTCCAAATTGATGCCGGAATGGGCAATGGTTGTAATGTGCCTGATGTGTTGACGGTTTCCCCTTTGTGATGTTGACAGACATCGCATTCTGCTACGAAGGTAAGGATGTCCTTTTTCATGCCTGTCCAAAAAAATGATCTTCTGGTGCGAGCACACGTCTTCTGAAAGCCCGAAAGTCCTGCAATGGGAGATGAGTGCAATTCTGCCAAAATGCGACTTTTGAGGGTGGATGTTGGTGATATTACGACTCTGTCCTTGTAGCGAAGAATATCATCCTGCCACAAGTAGCCCTTGGTGGAATTTGGATCTACCTACAATTGAGAAATGAGTTGGGAGAGCCCGGGGTGTGAAAACCATTCCCTACGAGCTTCTTCAATCCATTCTGGAATGGGGAGGGAAATAGCTAGCAGGGTACTTTCCTCCTCAAATTAGCGAGATAATGCATCTGCTACACTATTGTCTTTCCCTTTCTTGTAAATGATCTCATAATCATATCCCAGCATTGTGGCTAGCCATTTATTTTGTTGTGGGGAGGATAGGCGTTGCTCCAAAAAATATTTAAGACTGTGATGATCTGTGCAGATTTGGAAACGTCGCCCCAATAAGTAAGGTCGACAGGTGTCGACTGCATGTAAGATGGCCATCATTTCCTTCTCGTAGGTAGATTGGCCCAGATTCCTCCCATTGAGTTGTTGGCTTGTGAAGGCCAACAGTCACCCTTCCTGCATTAAGACCGCCCCAATACCTATACCCGAAGCATCACATTCAATGACAAAAGATTTGGTGAAGTCAGGTAGTGCTAAAAATGGAGTGGAACACATGGCATTTTTTAGAGTTGTAAAGGCCTGTTGTGCTTCCTCATTCCAGAAGAATGAATTTTTATTTAGGAGTTGGGTGAGGGGCTTCGCTATGCGACCATAGTTATGGACAAATTTACGATAATAGCCTGTGAGACCCAAAAATCCTCGCAAGCTCTTCAAGGTCTTAGGTTGAGGCCATTCCTGCATTGCTTGGTTTGGGGTCCACCTTGACACCTTCACGCCCCACAATGTGGCCCAAATACTCTACTTCTACCATGACAAACAAACACTTGGACATCTTGACAAATAATTTATGCTTGCGGAGCAGTTGCAAGAGTAAATCTACATAATGAAGATGTGCGGCCCAAGTGCAACTATATATGAGGATGTCATCGAAGAAGACAAGGACAAATTTCCTGAGATATGGTTTGAGAATGTGGTTCATAAGGCTTTGAAAAGTACAGGGGGCATTACAAAGACCAAATGGCATGACTGGGAATTCATAGTGGCCTTCATGAGTTCTGAAAGCAGTCTTGACAATGTCGACTTCCTTCATGCCAATTTGGTGGTAGCCTAAGCGAAGATCCAGCTTCGTGAAAAATTGAGCCCCATTGAGTTCATCCAACAAATCATCATCCACCGGGATGGGAAATTTATCTTTGACTGTCAACTTATTGAGGGCCCTGAAGTTAGGACACATCCGCCACTCCCCATCTTTCTTGAGCACCATGACCACTGGAGATGAATAAGGACTGATGCTGGGACGAATGACACCGGCTTCCAAAAGTTCTTTGATGATTTTTTCTATTTCATTCTTTTGGGTGAACAGATATCTGTATGGGCGCACATTTGGGGGTTGGGCTCCTGGAACCAAGGTGATGCTATGATCATGTTCCCCTCGCAAGGGTGGAAGCCCTTGAGACTTGTCAAAGACTGGCAGATGGTTATTTAAAATCTGTTGCATCTAAGGATGAATTGGCGACGACTTGGTTTCAACTACCTGGATGGCATTAAATTGAGCTACAACTCCATGATTTCCCTTTTTTAACAATTTTTCCATCCTATGCGAGCTGATGATAGAGGGGGCTCCCACCTGGAGTCCACGGAGGGTATGTGTGTGGTTGTTCTGCTTAAAACTCATATACAACTCCTGGAAATCCATTGTGATTGGCCCAAGAGTGCGAAGCCATTCAGCGCCGAGGACAATGTTGCAACCCCCCATGTGTATTGCAAACATGTGGGTTTTCAACTGATAATCCCCCATTTGAAGTTTGACATTTTCACAATGGCCTTCACATTTCATTGTGCCTCCATCCGCAATTTGAACTTGGAAGTTAGAAACTGCTCGTACAAAACAATGCATTTTTTCTGCGACTTTTTGATGGATGAAATTATGTGTACTTCCACTATCAATCAAGACTACAACTGGGCGATGTTTAATAAACCCTCTGATTTTAAGAGTTTGAGGGGAAGAAATCACTGCCAAAGCATGCAACAAAATAACTTGTTCGTCAGAGACATTGTCCTGTTGGTTGTCTTCCTCTAGCGGCTCATGTTCCTCCACTGGTGGATCTTCTTCTGTTGAGCTGTAGTCAGTGGCATCAATTTGAAAAAATTTGGGCTCCTTGCATTTATGACATGGGGAGTATTTTTCATCACAGTAGTAACACAGGCCTTGCTTTCTCCTTTCTGCCATTTCCGCCGGTGACACGTTTTGAACCTTAAGTGTTTGAGTCGTGTTGTGAGCCTATGGAGGTCGACCTTTAGCGGAGAAATTTGGGCGACTGTATTGGGATGCTAATGCACGTTCCACGTTACGAGCTACCTTGCAAGCCTCCGTCCATGAGGGAGGGTGGTGTAGTAGGACTTGGGCTTTAATAGCTTCTTTAAGACCGCTGATAAAACATTCCATGTAAAACGCATCTAAGAGACCCCAAGTACGGAAGGCTAAGGATTCAAAAGCTGTAATATATTCCTCCACTGTGCCAGTCTATCAGAGCTTAGTAAGACGACCTAGAAAAGAGGATTCCTGGTCAAAGCGGTCTTGAAGAGCTTTTGTAAATTGGTTCCAAGTCCGAAAAGCTCCACTGTGACGTTGATGCCATTCCCACCATTGTCACCTTTCATTTTCCAGGTACATGCTCCCCAACATAAGCTGAGTCACATCATCTAAGATGCGATTTAATTTGAAATACTGCTCCATTTGAGCTATCCATGCCGATGTATGAGAACCATCAAATTTATGCATATCTAACTTGGAAGGTCACTGACTGGGTTGTGGGAGGGTGTGCCAGCCGTGAGGAGAGTGGCTAGACTCACCTTCATGGTATCCATTACCATTAGACTCCTCCTCGTGGGCTTGCTCCTTGTCCTTTGGGATTATTTGCTAGAACTGGATACATAATCCATTAACCATACTGTGGAGGGAGTTCATGGTTTCTTCAAGTTTTTCCATCCTTTCGTTGGCCATCGCTTGAGCTCTAGTTGCTACCATACACCAACTTGATGAAAAATGGGGACCGCCACAAAAAAAATAAAAAAAATCACTACTAATTGAATGGTACCACCACGCTCAGCTCCTCGTTCTGATTCTTATGGGCTAGATCACCAATAAGCACCCCGGAAGATCTCAGACTTAAAAGAAAACTCCTAACGGAGTTTTACTCCTTCCTGATCAATACTGCAGTTGTCAAATCCTCAAAATGTCACTGCGGCCAAAAGTCCTGCGAAAATTATACCCTGGTACAGGAACCCTTCTCCACAACTCCGACCTGGTGGATCTGGCGACGGAATAGACTGTTGTTGTAGATCTGCTGGATCTTAATAGATCTGAATGACTGATTTCTTCTGCGGCTACACTCCTCTGTACCAATGGATCTGGAATAGATGATGTGTTATCCCCCTATAGAAAAGGGAAATATCGTCTTGAGGAGTGTCAGGTGTTACAGATCGCGATATACATAAGGGTCTGGCAGTAGTACTCGGCCCAATGTTTCAGGGCTCTAACTAAGGAGGATCGACCGTACCCTTAGATGTACAACCCGACTACCCTATCGTACGGGCGAGTAATCTCTCCGAGTGCTATTCTCGGTGTACTGTAGCCACAAGACGGCCGACGGTTTATCTATGGCAAGGTTTCAAAGGAGCCTAGGGGGCTTCCAATATACCCAGAGGGTACATGGAAGACAGTCCGTGCGCGGTTCTGTCTAATGCGCTACTACTCGAAGGGGTACCCACAGGGGTTACAAGGGAGTCCAACAAACGTGACCACCTCTTGTATTTCCTGCGTGCATGCCTCCCCAAATCTGCATATTTATGTGCTCAGCGACAGATCCTGTGGTTTAAAGACGCCGGAACACGTCTCTAGCCAAAAAAAAATTTGCTATGAAATAGAGATCCCACCGGCCCTGGAAAGTGCTCTAATACCACTTGCTATGCTCTTAACCTGAAAATTATACCCAAATATAGAATATGCGAAGAAAAGATACCCAAAACACAGAATATGTGAAGAAAAGATACCCAGAACACAGAATAGCAATGATTTAATTATTCAGAGAGTAATGTTCACTTGCCTCTTCGAGGGGGCAACCTCCAATAGAGCAGAGCTCGATTACAAAATAAGACACGATGCTCCTCGTAGGGAGTCTCTATCCTTTATATATGACTCATACATGCAATACCACAGGCCAATACCGTGGTATTACTAATACCATCTATCTAATACTACGGCCCATTTGCAACTAACTGTGGTTCCGTTATTAATTGCGGATTAACCACTTAAAATTATTAATATGGGCTTTATTGACTCTTGACTATGACGTGGTCCCATTACATAAATAAGGGGGTTAGGGTGGGACCCTAACAGATGGACGCAACCATCTGAATAGAAGGGATCATGTGTATGGATCCATGGCATGGACGCAGTCATCCGAATGGAAGGGATCATGTGTACAATCATCAATATTTAATAACTCCACATAGTGTGGATTTATCAGGTGAAACCCAAGGTCTTCATCTCTATCTTGATCCAACCAAAGTACAAATCCCACCATGTGAATGGATGTGTCGAGGTTGAACATGGTAGAAAACCACCTGATTACCGGTCAATGAGGGAAACCGTTAACAAGCACAAGAGAAACCACCAATAATGACGATGGCTCTCAATGTACAACAACATAATCCACAATTGTCATCAATGAAGATGAAGTTGAACACTCGCAGAATCATTTGATCGAAGGCCTATGATGTAAACCTATCGTCAAATGTGAAGAACATATCATTGAGGCATGCAAGCTCCAAGGTACTGAAAGGGAGTTCCTTGACCATCTTCCTGGATAATGAGTTGGAGTGGATAGGAAGTGATCCATATAAGGAGGGCCATAATGTTTCCCACATCATCAACACGAAACATAGGATTTTTCATAGTTGGCAAGAGTGATTCATGATTGTTATAGAAAATTCAAATAGGGTATAAGTGGTTCGAACTGTAGATGGGACTTCTCTTGAGCATATCAATAACACAACTTTGGATTTGGCAGTATTTGACTGAACATAGGATCATAGGTCATGATGACAATAGGATATAATCAAATCAGAGGCAAATGGATTCTGAAAACCCAGGAAGGAAAGTGATGAAGTGAGGATAACCCAAACCCTACACGAGCTACAAATAAGTGTCATGTTCAAGAGCGACATGTTTCCTTTATAAAAAATACAAGACATGTTTACTTCCATTTTCCCCCACTATTTCTAGAAAGTACTTCATTATTTTTAATCTCAAGCTTGAAGAGGATACCATATGCTTGTTGTATAATTTCATGCTTCAGTTGAATCCATCCAAGTATTTTTAATGAGCCCTAGGAATGAGTAGCTCGGTCTTGTCATGGTGACAAATCCTTCATAATTTTAGATAGTCTATTGAATCTGAAAAGGTAGAAAACAATATTCAAGAGAACCTCTTAGCCATGTTCGACTAAGGTATTCATTTTTTGTAGCTAGTCTATCTCAATCTAGAAAAGGGTTAAACTTACACTAAGGAGACGTCTTTTCATTTACTTTAACGAGTTCGAAAAGACAAGTGATAGAAAATATTTTCATATTTTTAGAGTCTAAAAAGAGTTGAAAGATGACTCCAGGGGGGTTCCTTTTTCATTTATTTTTTACGAGTTCGAAAAAGAGATAAAATAAAACTCGATAGTTAAGTCAAAATCAATTATCGTTGCTAATAAGCCATAACCTATTGCTACACATGTGAACAAACGTTACCCATTCGAGAAAAATATTAAAATATAGGTAAAAATATGCCTTAAATGGTAAAAATACTTTAGAAAGATTATATAAACTCAAAAAGTAAAAGTAAATTTACTATTTGCCATCTGGTAATTGGAGAGCACATTTTACCCTAAATCCCCTCAATCTTCAGGTGAGGAGTGTGATCGATCCAGGGCACTGTTAGACAAGCTGTTTGTTGCAGGTAAGAGATTTGTTTTTCCTTTGCATTTTAATTGTATTTTAAAGCAATTTCATTTGCAGGATAGGTAGTTAGGAGGGCTTGAAAAAATTTTGAGTTGAGGGAGATTAGCTTGGGTTTTACCCTTCTAACTCGTGGAAAATTTTATAAATAGTCGCGCTAGCACCATGAAGTAAAAATTTTCAATAGATCTCCCAAATTACTAATTGATTTGCAATTTTTCTTCCATAGGACCTAATAAAAACTCTGCTCATGGATGTTTCACAGGTTATAGTAAGGTCCTTGGGAAAAAGGGTAAAGTCAAATTTCCCTATAGGTTATGTGAAGGGAATCATCCTATTCACCTTTTTCCTTATATGGATGATGCCTCAAAAGTGTTGGACAACCTTACAGCTTCTTGACCTTGTATTCCAATTTGTTATCGAAAGCTTTCCCCTTATCAACCACTAGTTGATCAAGTGATTGATCAGAATTCATCTCTAATCAATCCCACTCTCTCTCAAAGTGAATCCCATGAGTCTGTTTCTAACCAACCGTTGGTTGAGAAAATGGTTGACTCAATTCCACCTTCAGTGGATTGTACCTTTCCCATAGAGAGTGAACTTCATACCACTCATGTTCTTCTTATTTCTTTAGATTCCAATGAATTGGGGGGAAATCCTCTCGTTCTCGCGGTACAAGGGGCGATCCTCCCGTCCCTGTAATGTAAGGGGGAAGTTCTCCCATTCCCATGGCACCCCCTTAAAGTAGTATGGTCACTTCCTTTGGTTGGAGTCGACTGGCAGGATATCATATTCTTTCTTACATGCCTTTTCAGGTCACAGTACATGCTTATAATATACTTGTACCTAGCGCAACCATAGATGAAGTTTCATCTATTAGTATTCAGTCCTCAACTACTTGGCAAGCTTTAGGTTCTCTGTAGCTTGTGCCTATTACCTAGAATATGTTGGCTTTTAAGAGAGGGACCAGTCAATCATTAGGGATCCTTCCTAAGTTGCCTATTACTTTGGGAGGAAAGATCGTCTATATCAATGTGATGGTTGTCCAAGGCCCTTTGGATTTTAATTTACTCCTTGGTTGTGACTATGTTTATGTATTAGAGGCATTGTATCCCTAAATGGTATTTGTATGCAAATGGTATCACCCTTGCACAGTTAATTATGTGGCCACCTATTCCATGCCAACGTCTATTGATGATCTAGTTGGTGATGTAGTGCATCATGTATTGGGGGCATTGTAGCCCGATCATTCCATTAGATCCCTCGATATGTATCCCTTACAGAGAGTTGTTCTCGAATTTGATGAGAACCTCTTGGAAGCCATGGCCTCTTATGGACCATGATTAAGGTTCTTGGAGCATCTTTCTTTGTCTTGTGTCAAGCTCCTTAAAAAATGAATCAAGGTTCTCAGAGCAGAGTTCTTTGTCTTGTGTCAAGATCCTTAAAAAATGAATCAAGTTTCTCCGAGCACAGTTCCTTTAATTTTGTCAAGCTCATTAAAAAATAAAACAAGATGTCATCAGAATGGTTCCTTTCATGTGTCAAGCTCATTAAAAAATGAAACAAATCCCCTTCCAATTTGAGTATTTGTTTAGATCTCGTAAATTCCAAGTCGAGTCTTTCACTTGATCTCGTAAATGAACCTTCATTCCATCAACCTGTTAGTAACCAATAGTCTACTTAGGTGAATGAAATGAAGCTTGCGGGGTATGTACCTCGAATTGAATCATTATGTTGGGGGCATGCAAACTTATCTCAATCATAGTTTTTCTTTGTTTCAAGATTGTGTAAAAATGAAACCAAATCCATATATAGTTTTTTATTTATTTCAAGCTTGTGTAAAAATGAAACCAATCTCAAGAATAGTTTGTCTCTGTTTCAAGCTTGTGTAAAAATGAAACCAAATCCAAGCATAGTTTTTTATCATGTTTCAAGCTTGTGAAAAAATGAAACCATCTTCAAGTATTTTCAAGCATAGTTTCCCATGTTTCAAGCTTGTGTAAAAATGAAACCATCCCCACTTTACTTCTCATGATTTCCATTTTTATCAACCTGTTTCTTCCAGGTGAAGCTTGGTTTTTTCATTCCATCATCACCATCTCTTTGGTCGATTATATTCTTTCACTTGTTTGTTTCACCTTTGCTTGGGGAACATCTACGATGAGTGGTCTTATTAGCCAGCCTCTTGATCTTTACATGTTTTGAGTAGTACCATCATCACCGGAACCAATTTCTATCCTTTTATACCACTTGCTTCCCCAGTGGAGTCACCATTTTGTTGTGAAGGAAATCCTTTATGTGGACAGAAACAATCCCTCTAGTCCTATGGGAGGATCTAGAAACAAACTAAATAAAAAAGTGCAAAATTTCCTAGCTTGTACTAGAAAACACAAGGGAGGATAGATGACCTACATCACTCTTATGCTAAAATCCATTGGTGTAATCCTTGATTCTCTCACTTCCAAGATCAATCTCCTCTTTCCCATTTGGAATGAATACCGAAAAGGAAAATAATGTGGAAACAACAAACATAGACATAGAAAAAACCATTCCAATATAAAGCATATAACATATCAAGGAGTATTATACTAAATGATCAATGATAGACACATTTATGGAAAGAAAACACATAATGTATTATAATTAGAATTGTAAAGGGAGCATTAAAATCACTTAAGCCTTAATGTTGGAAGCCTCTTTTAGGTGAGTTTCCAAGTACTCACCTCAAAATTCAAGAACTCCTTACTCCTTAGGAAAATGGGTAGCATTTGGGCATAGTTCAACACTAGAAAGGTGATCTAAAAATGGGGCACTAAAGGCTTCTTGTGAACTTATAAGAACCTCTCACACTTCCAAAGCTTAAATATTCCCAAGTCTTTATGATTAACCAATTGCGGAATTAATAATGTGCTTGACAATAAGATGTATTCTTATGTTTGTTTAAATTGTTTATGTGCTTTCAAATTTTGTTGTTTACGCTGATATAACATACATATAACAGTAAACAGTGCAGCAATAAACAAACACACAGAACAACAATTTAATTAGGATTCCACCCAAAACTCTTGGGCTACGTCTCCGTGAGCTCTAGTCAACTCAACTAGGCTCTCTGGGATTATGGCAAAGTCCTTTTACAAGCTCCTAGCTCAACCCCACTGTTTTACACAGAACAATGGGCTCAGAACACCATGTTATCCTTGGCTCTTGAAACTCTCGGCTTTCTAGCTCTCGGCTTTGGCTTTGGCTCTGGCTTCTCTGAGCTCTCTCTTGGCCTCTGCGTGCCTCCGTGTTTCACTTGACCTCCAAGCGGTCCTCAGCAACCTTCCAATGACCTTTAGCAGCTCTGCTTTTAGTGCGGCCTACTTATGCCTGCCTATGCTCTCAATCGTGCTCTCTGGATCCTTTGAGGCATTTCCCCGGCTCTTCGGCTTCCCTAGCCATTTTCTCTGCGTATAATCATCCCTCTGTGGCTCTGCAGCTTCCCTATACACTATCTATTCGACAGGCCATCTCGCTCTATGGCTCTATGGCTCCAAATGCATCATTGTCTACTAAAATGCCTGCTTGCAGCGTGACATGATCATCAAGGGCTGTTATAGAGGATTCGGGGCCTTCCCTGAGGCAAAAACCCGAAAATGGAGAAAATTTCCATTACACAGAGAACTACAGGAAATACACTATCGGACGTGAAATCCGGACATGAAATTCCATTCAATATTCCCTAAAATCCCTACCGGGTCGGCCATTAGGCAGCATATCGCATTGTATAAGCTTTTTGGGTAAAATCCCATTTACACGGGAAATACATTGAAAATCCGAATTTCCAGACTTCAAAATTATGCAATCGGGCTTTGAAATCCCATTGGGTCCGCGCTTTATCACTTATCGCAATCGCTACCGCATTAGCCCTACTATCAAGGATCGTCGATTTAATCTGGACCGTTGATCTGATCCCCAATCGGACGGTCTATATCACATTACATCTCGCTATCGCATTAGTGCTAGCATCGAGGATCGTCAATCGCCGATTTAATCCTAGTCGTCCATTCCTTTCCTGATCAGACGGCTAAGATTGCACGTCATGATCGCTATCGCATATCACATATGTAACAGCTCGTGGGTCTTTCCCTTGCCTCGTGGCATCGCCGACGCTGATCCGCCGATCTCCAATATCAGTGATCGCAATGTTGCATCGGCCCGGGTCCTTTCCTTATGTTTTTTGCACAAGCCTGCCTCCAACCCGATATGTCGGGATCGGAAATCAGGGGTCTCTTCCATTTCCGCTTAAGTCCACCTCTTTTTCCTTTTTCTGATGTGATTTCCCATATAAGCCTTTTAGGCCATTTGTTTGAAGATTTTTCCTCTTTTTCAAAGGACAAAAGGGCAACTTCTTTCTGCGATAGCTTCTGCATCCGAAGTCCATTTTTTCCCATTCAAGTTGTCATAGATTCATAATGAAAAGATCTCTACTATGGGGCTATTTCCAGGAACTTCCTTGGACTTTCATTTTCCTCTATGAGGAACACTTAGACTTAACAGTCTATCCAAAATCCATTTTGGATCATGCCTTCCCACTAAAAGAACTTTTGTTCTCCATGTTTCCAGGAAAACTAGTGTCTATTTGATCTACTAGTCCCACTAAGAAGGGTAGCTATCTTAGAAACAAACAATTCAAAGTAACTTATGCTTTCATTTATGTATGATAGATAAGAGAGAAGCAGAGAGCACCAACCTTAATCTTTCGATTGGCTCCTTGCTTGTTTCATCTCTCCTTTGATAGAGCCTACCACTCCTTTCTCACTTGTCCCGCTTCAAAGAACACCTGTAGAGGCAAAGCAAAAAAACACCATCAAAGCATAGAGATCTATAATATCATTAACAATGTAGAATCAGAATTACATTAACCATACAATTGCATACACAAGTACAAGATCCACAAGTACACAAGCATATGGAGGAAAACTCAAATAACTTTATTGATAGTAGAAGTAGAAGAGAGGATTACAACCCAGCTGTCTGATCCAGCATCATCCTCCCAGCATGAAAGCCCTCTTCACCTCATGAAAAGCAAGATCACCCAACAATGCAATGTCTCAAAGAGAAACCAACAGCACTTCCTTACAAATTACAATATTGCAACCTTTAGATCTCTCAGCTGAGGGATCCATATATAGATATTTGCAGAGGGGTGATTCAGCTTCTAGGTTTTTGATTAGTGTCATTTCACTGATAGTTCTTGGTTCCACTTGGAGATTTCATGATCTCTTACTCATCCCTGGGCGAATTCAGAAAGGAAAGTGTCACAGGGGAAGTTTCTAGAAGATTCCCTAGGTTTCCACTTCGCAAACTGCCTCTGCCATTTGTCCACTCTTGCCCATCGCACCCTACATAAGTCTCTTTTAGTATGCATCGCACCTGGCTAGTGTAACAGCCAATATGCATCGCACCCTTAGCACTAAGCATTCTATATGGTCCAGTTTTGACCAGTTCTGAGTGGTTTTATAGGGAGAACTTCTGGGAAATGATGTAATCAGTTGACCATGATCCTTTAGGGTTTGAAACAAAACTTTTAGGGGTTTAAGAGTCCTTGGTTTATCGACATATGTGATTGGGGTTGCAGTGCCCAAATATGTCTATAACAGTTGTCCCCTAAAGCATGAGGTCGTAAATCTTCTGATGTTGGGTGAAATGCTTTATCGTGAGGATCCGAGGTTTTTCGAAATGGAAGGTGACCTGTATAAAATACAATGCAAAACATTATCTTCATATTAATTTCATGATCTAGATGAAGTGGGCATTCCCATGCTCAGCTTTATAAATTCATTTTCATGTACATAGGATAGACAATCGTCTGCTGTTGCAAACTAGTGATTCTTGTAGAGCCATCATCCCTTAGCTTGGATGATTATCTGTGTAGCTATGGTGTACATTTGATGTATTTATTTTCGTAAATATATCGCAGCCCAAATGGATGAAACTAGATACAGGGTCTTCAAACTTGTTCAATCTTCGCCTGATGTATAAGTCGATCCATGTGAAAAGATGTTCTGAAGTCGAACATGGAAAGACATCACCTGATTACCAGCTAATGATGTAAGCTATTAACAGGCATGAGAGGAATCACCGATAATGATAATGACCCTCAAGGTACTACAGTACAATTCACGTGGTGTGAATATATGACTCGACGTTGAACACCACGCAAAGTCTTTCGATCGAAGCCCATTGATGTAAACCTATCGCCGGAAGTGAGAAACTTGCCATTGAGGCATGCAAGCTTCAAAGTACTGAAAGGGTTGTTCCTAAGTAAACTTCTTGGATAATGAGATGATGTTGACAAGAAGTGACCTATCGTAGGAGGGCCTTAATGAATCCCACATCTACGACACGAAACAAAGCAAATGATTTTGTGGAGGTGAAAATGGTCTGATGATACAAGGTTCAGGAATGGCGGTCATGAAAAATGGGGAGTGAAGGCATTGCAGTGGATAAGGTGTTAGCTGAGTTGGTGAATTCTCTAACTGACTTCTCTTGAACATATCGGCAACACTGAGATGGATCGGTAGCGTTAACCCCATGGATGGTACGGAGGACCAATGGTGATGGTGAACGGAATAACCCAACCCGACTCAATCATGGTGACGAAGTGAAAGTGTCACGTTCAAGAGCGACCTGCTACCAATGAAGTTCTTAAAGTTTTCTTCCCTTTTTCCCGAGTCATTGTTGACCAGTACCTCTTTATTTTTGTCAAGCTTGAGGAGGATAACATATGTTTGTTCTATAATTTGCCCTTCAGGCAAACCTGCCACTATGTTTTAGCGAACCTAGCGACAGTGAAACTCGCTCTTGTCCAAATGGACAAGTTTGTCGCTATTGTTTTAATGAGTTTAACGACAAAGATAACTCCGTCCTTTTCATGTTTAGAGAGTTTGAAAAGAGACGGAAAGGAAACTCTATTAGTCCTTTTTTGTGGCATAATCCCTTAAGTCCGAAAAAGTATAAAATAATATGAAAGGCATGACTTTTCGATAGTTTTAGTGAGTCGAAAAAGACAAGCGCTCGATCTTTTTGTGGAATGATCCCACAGGTCCAAAAAGATTAAAATGTAGAGGAGGGATGGCACTTCCCCTTACTTTAACGAGCTGGAAAGGCCAGTGGCTCGACAATCTTTTCATATTTTACGAGTCTAAAAAGAGCTTAAAAGAGACTCGTTTTTTAGGAACGAGTGATATTTTTGGGTAGCAACTGGTTCCAGGTAAGTTTGGAACTTTTTTTTCAAACACAACAGTGTAACAAGGGTGGCTAACAGAATCACTCATTGCAGTTGTTCCTCAAAAGGGTAAACAATCAAGTGGAAGTGTATGATCAGACAAAAGAGTGGAGGTGACAGTAAGAACACATCCAAGGCTCAAAAGGCTGATAGTAATGCAGTCACAAAGGTTATTTTCCAAAGGTGGGTTTATCTTTTAATGAGCTTGAACCTTGTGCCAACATTTCTCATTGGCGGGTTTATTTTCTAACGAGCTTGAACCCTGCAGTAACACTGCTCGATAGCCAGAGATGCTTAATTTACCATTAACACTATATTATTTCGATGGTCGTACAACCTATTCAATTACTCCATCAAACTGATTAGAAATACAAATACATGCTCGAAAAATGAGTTAAAAACTAACATCTTACTTGAATTACGTGAATAGTAACATAAAAAATAGTTTTACCTCTCATTTTTACCATTTCATTTCAAATTTGGGATTTTGGAGCTCTGGAGGTGTTTTCCCCCTCAAATTTCACCAGCTGATTTCAGGAGATCTAGTGGACTATTCTCCGCGCCGTCTAGACCAGGTAGGAGCTAACTCTGAGCTCTTCAATTGCATTCCTTCCTTCTCTGATTCTGAGCAACTTTTCTTGTTCTTCTAGGCCCCACGGGTTTGAACAATTCGTTCTCTCCCCATCGCACCTAGTATGCATCAAAAGGTGTGATGCATATTGAGCTGGCTAGTCAGTATGCATCTCACCCTATATACAGCCAAGGTGCAATGGGCGCAGGAGGGAAAGTTTTATGCAGTGTTTTCTCATGAAATTTTTGCATGTTTTTTCCCAAATTAGGATGTTAGTTCATCTCTTGTTTGTGTTTTAGAGGTTCATCAAATCAAGATGGTCATTACATGGCGTGAACATGAGCATGAAGAAGAGGACATGATTGCCTTACACGATCTGGGTACGATTATTGCATTTCGAAACTGTGGTTTGCTCAAATTCTTCCGCATATGCAGCATGAGGCAATAAATCAATTTGCTGCAATATCTTCTCGATGCATGGGATTCGACCAACCAGGTGTTCTAGATTAGAGGTAAATCCATTCCTTTGACAATTGAGGATATCTACTTTTTGACTAGTTTATCGAGGCGTGGTGCCCCTCTCTCACTATCAGGACCCGCCCGTGGGGGTGAATCCGTAAGGGATTATATTCGCCAGTTTTGTAGAGATGGATCTCAGCCGAGCAGGGATGGCAAGATTAGTATTCGAGATGATACTGATCAGTCCTTAAGGACTATTTTATTCACCTTTGCTAGATTGGTTGGTAGCGCGGCTCTTCATTTGGCCAACAGGTCTTATATGTTGTACGCCCTAGAATGCCTTGAACCAAAGGTATTCAACTAGTGTGATGCAATACTTCCGGTTATAAAAGAACAGCTTTCCAAGGTGAATAATGGATGATCCAAGAACTTTGGCTAAGGTTCCATTTTGACTGCTTTCGCCTTGGAGAGGATTCCACTGATGCAGCCACAGTACATTTCATTATGGATGCCAGCACCGAGGGAACCTCGAATGTAGAGATGGGTTGATGTCATGGCCAAACATGTTGGTCAGTCGCAAATTTCTTTCTCTGATGCCTTCTTTGAGTGGTTTGACCATCAGGAGATGGTCTTCGCTGAGTATCCATACGTTGGGATGGATTTCCCAGGCGACCCAGATTTGGTGCTACCGGCTGGCGAGCAGTGGGGTGTTATGGGTAAAATTTTTTGACCATATCTTTGTTTATTGCTTTTTATAATGTTTTTGTGTTTTTAAATGTTATCAAGACTAATCAAACTCATATGTGTGCATATATTGGGCCAGTGCGACCAGCAGTGCGCCCAAGGGTGGCAGCTGTCGTTCCAGTAGGAGAGGCTGTAGGGAGGGTTGTCCTTCGCGATCTGGATGTAGCGGAGACCCTTGCAATATTGCAGGATCAGATCGAGGGTCTCACTCTTGGTATTCAGGATGTGAGGACCGACGAGTTACCTTTGAGATTACAACGCCATACCGCTAGTGTGTCGAGTCGATGGACTAGGCTCTTACGTATGATCACACAGGCAGTGACTTGTTATCACTAGCACCATTAGTCTAGGGTGCTTTTTCTGCATTTTTTAGTTTTTGGGTCATGTGGTCGATTTTGCCTTGTACACAAAACATTATGTGAAAAACTATAAACAATTATATATTTTGATTTTCAGAGTTTTATTTCAGTTAATTTATGTGATCCTGATGCAAATTTTAATTGAAATGCTTTTTCCAAACCGCCTTTCCAAAATCCTGACCCTTAGGAACATACAGTAGATAGTTGGGTTCTGAATAGAATGGATGCCAGTAAGTTGTATAATGACGAGTTATGAATCTAGTCTAAAAACAAGTCGACATATGCCATGTGCGATGGCATTAGAGAGAAGCTCTATCAACACATTGTATTTAGTGATGTTGTTCATTGATTGACCAATACATATCCCCCTAAAACTCACTAACTCACCGCTTGGAGCAAAAATGGCCCAGGCTGCAGAAGATAGTTTCTACGTTCTACGACTAGCTCCGTCGGCATACCCAATGAATTTTTCCAAAAGGTTCGACATCTGCAACAAATGTAAAGTGGATTACCTAACCAAAATGATAACTCTTGATGAAAAGAAAACGTAACAAAATCATACAAAGAGATTACTATACTTAATCAAGCATAGTAACACTTAAGATACAACCCGTTCCGGGGTTGCGACAGCAGAATCCTATCGTAATCTACTAGCTTGTAGGCTCCTTTTGCTAATACTCTTTTAAAAATGGGGCCCATCCACAATGGTTCGAACTTACCTGCTCCCAATTTATTGGAGTCCTAATCATAAAGCAAGACCAGGTCACCTTTTGAGAAGATACGGGGTTTGACATTTTTGTCAAATTGCTCCTTGACACGTTTCTTATGAGATTCGTTAGCCAAGTTGGCATCACGACAAGTTTCATCCAATTGGATTTGTTCCAAGAAACGAGCTTCTTCCTTCGAAGTTTCAGGAAGTAGATCGACTGCGAGCTTGAGAGATGAAATTTCACACTTAATCGATAAGACCGCTTCCAGGCCATACACTGACTGAAAGCGTGTAAATCCAGTCGCATTTCTCACTGTTGTCCTATATGCCCATAAGGCTGAGTATAGGATTAAGTGCCAATTCCATTTGTGGACTCTAATCATCCTTTGCAGCATGCACTTCAGGACTTTGTTTATGGCCTCAACTTGTTCGTTAGCTTGCGGATAATATGGAGTAGAACTGTCATGGGGCAGTCCTAATTTGGCAGCTAATTCGACCATCATGTGATTGTGAAAATGTGATCCATGATCTGTGACTATAGCCTGTGGAACACCAAATCTAGAGACTACATGATTGAAAAAGAAAATAGTAGCCGTTTCGCCATTGTTGTTTAATGTAGGCATCGCCTCGACCCATTTTGTAAAATAGTCGACTGCGACTATGATATACCCATGCCCCTTGGCAGAGGTGGGCTTACATGTCATGAAATCTATGCCCCATTTGGCGAATGGCCCAATAGCAACTACTGGATGCAACGGTGTGGGTGGTAGTCTGGTT
>APFE031630735.1:219656-235097 GCA_000404065.3 Pinus taeda
ACACACCTGAATGACAATCATTCAGGACTTTTTCAACCTCCTCGTGCGTGAGGCACCTTTGCAGAACTGTATCGACACCACGACGGTAAAGTGTATCATCGACGATCATGTAATCTTTGGCTTGGTATCGATTACGTCGTTGTTCGGAGCGAGAGGTGTTAGGCCTAAATGTTTGGGTTTGGAGATAGATCAGTATATCTCCATACCACAAATCGCTTGACGATATCAGAACCAAGGATTCATCCACGATTGTTGCTTTAGATGTTGAATCGTTGGACGACGATGGGAGGTCGCATAGTAACTCCGCGAAAACTAGAGATTTCTTTAATTTGGATTTTGTGAATTCCATATCAAACTCTTGCAAAATGGATATCCATTTTGAATATTTGCCCCCTAGTAATTGACGTGACAGAATGTAAGTCATAGGGTTGCAATCTGACAAAATGGTAGTTTTGCAAAAGAGGATATAATGTCGAAATCTCTGTACTGCTTGAACAGCTGCTAGAGTTAGCTTTTCAACATAGGAGTACTTGCTTTTTGTATCATTTAAGTTTCGACTTAAATAATAGACAAGATGTTCAATTCCATTGTCTTCTTGTACTAAAACCATTGTGATGGTTGTATCTGCTGCAGCTAGATACAGGTTAAAGTCTTTTTGATAATCAAGAGCGTACATTAATGATGCTTTTATTAGGGAATCATTTAAAGCATCAAAGGAAGCTTGCATGACCTAATCCCAGTTGAAGGGCACTCCTTTTTTCAAAATACATGTATAACCTTTAGCAAGTTCGGCGTAATTTGGAATGAACCTCCTTAGAAAGTTTGCTTTCCATTGAAGTTTCTGAATCTGAAGCAAATTTGAAGGTGGAGGCATTTCGATGATTGCCTAAACCTTACATGGGTCAAGTCGAATCCCGTCCTTAGAAACTATGAAACCAAGTAAATGACCAGAACCAACACAGAAAAAACACTTGTGTGGATTGAGTCATATCTTGTAGTGTCGACAACGTATAAATATAGCTCTCAAATGCTGCGGATGGTCAGTCCACTTTCGTGAATGAGCTGGTAGATCGTTGAGATATGGTTGAACGATGTGTTTGATGTCATGGAAGGCGTAGTTCATTTCCCTCTGAAAAGTTTCCCCTGCATTCTTTAAATCGAAAGGTAGTTTACGGTACGCAAATTTGCCCCACGGACATATAAATGCAGTCTTCGACTAGTCTTGTGGGCAGACGTTTATTTGATTGTATCTGGAAAATCCATCCATGAATGAAAAGATTTCGCATCCGGCACATTCATCAATTATCTGGTTGATGAAGGATGTAGGGTAGTTTTCCTTTGGACAAGCTTGATTTACATCCCTGTAATCAACGCACACTCTAATCATTCCTTGCTTTTTCATGACAGGAACAATATTCGATACCCAATCAGTTAGAGGAACAGGGTAAATGAAACCGGCATGTAAAAATTTTTCAACTTCTGCCTTGATGGCAGTGGCTTTCTTCAAGTGAACCTGTCGAAGCCGTTGTCGTACTGGTTTGACATCTGGATACATCTTGATTTCATGTTCAACGATGCTCGAGTCAATGCCTGGCATTTCTTCATATTACCATGCAAAGACATCTCTGAATTCACGAAAGAGAGCGGAGTATATTTCCATTTCCAAAGAAGAGCAAGATTTTCCAACATGAATATTCTCTACAATATTAGGTCTGGTCGAGATATTTATGGTGATAGTTTCTTCAATATTGGACAGATTTCACTCAGAATCCACTATATTTATAGTATTTGATAGAAAATCAAAAACTGAAGGATGATTAAGGTCGTTGGAATAATCTTCGTCGTTATATTGAAGATGGGAATGATGGTGGTAATCTTCCCATGGTGCCTCTCCTATCATCATTGATTGAATGATTCCTTCGTCTGTAGAATGTACATGTGACCAAGGATCTAAAGAGGTGCCATATTCTTGAGACCTATCTATCCAAACACTTGTTGAGTGTTGATTTGGGTTTGCTGCCCAGGCCCAGAAAATTGATTGCTACAAAATTTCTATGGGGCTTGGGGGCAATACCTGGCAATGATCCATGCTAACAAAATGTTTGGAATTATTCTTAATCTTTGCTGATGTAGAAGATACCATATTACAAGTTTCCACTGTGGCCACTTCCACCAGATTACTCGGAGGCAGGACGGCAAAAGTACCCATTAAGGCAGGGTCTTTTAGGAGGCCTACTCTGACATTTTGAAGTGATTGAGAGCTCCCATGGATCATTAGAATGCCTCCCGTAGCTTGTGAACTGTTGGGGAAAAAGGTTAGTTGTTCAACAATTGTAATTCCGCCTTGGAAGGGAAATGCAATATTTCTAAATTATGTTGACACAACAGCAGCCATGGCATAAATCCAAGGCCTTCCCAGTAGGATATTGTAATCGAGGTTTCCATTGATAACTTTGACTTCAATTTCTATTGTATTGCCCCCAGTTCAACTTGCAAGTTACTTAATATCCTATACGGCATGTATGTTCTTCCATCGAACACTTTTAATGTCATTGATTATCGTGACAAGGGTGGCGAGCCTAAAGTTTTACAGCAACTCATTGACATAATACAGGTAGATGCCCCCTCATAAATGATTGTTCTATGAACAGTTTTGTTGAGGGCTTTTACCTGTATAAGGAAAGTGAGTTGTGCTGGTAACTGAGGTTCATATCCTTTATGGTTAAAGGCCACAAGATTGGAATCCGTTGGGTCAACCCCACCTATTGCTAATAATAAAGCTTGCTTTTGGGAGGGGCAATTCTGCAGTACTTTAAGTGTTGACATAGCAGATGGCGATTGAGCCAGATCCTCTACTATATTATAATTCTATGCTCTCGAGCACGAGGATTAAATGTCGATTTATATACTACTCCCTTTGGCGGCTTTATTGTTAGTTCAGAAATGGTGGGTGGCACAACTTCTGATGAAGTTGTTGTCGAACTACTAGGTTGATCTGTAGCCTTGTTGTTCGACATCTGTGGATTCCCATAATCTTTATTCCTCATCATATCAAAGTATCGTTTTGTTGTTTTGAAATGGACAACATAAGCACTTGGGATGGGGAGGCATGATCGATAACAACTAGATTGGTTTCTAGGTTTGGAAACGGATCAGTCAACACTGCTAAGGTGCTCAAAGATTTTAAAAATTTCTTAACCTCAGCTCAATCCGTACAATCTTTCGTCCAGTAGTGTTTTCAGAAGACTTCTCAGCAGTCGAATCTTCTTGTTTCTTCTTTTTGTTTTTCCCTTTCTTCTTTCCCCCTAGTTGCTTCGGTTCTTTGCCTTTGTCTCATGACACGGCATTAACCTCTGAGGCAGGAAGTTTGTCATTTGCTTTTCTACTATAAACTGCAAGGGCTTTTCCATATGGAGCCTTTGCGGTTTGCATACTTGAGATGCCAATCACGCCATCACCAGCATGAGAGTCCCTGTTTGATTTGGGAGGAGGAGGAACGGAAAATTCTGGTCTAGGGGCGTCAGGAATTTTGACATAGAGCGTGCCAGACTGAGTATAGATCAAGTCTAGATATTGTGCACAAGCAATGACTTTCTCTTCAGTGACAACTCCTCCCTTGGCCACATCTTCTGTAATAGAAGGTAATAACGACTTAATAAACCACTCAGCTAGAAGCTAATCAGGAACATAGGTCTTTACCATTCGACGACAACGTCGCCACTCATGAATATGATCAAATATATGAGTGGCTATTGTCTATTTAAAATTGGTAAGGAGTTCTGTTCCCGTTTCGTACCCTATGGGTAACTGAAAGTGGGTTAAAAAGGTAGTGGCAAGGGTGCTGAAGTTTTCAAACGAAGCTCTAGGCAATTCGATGTACCATTTTGCTACCAGACCAATTAACTTTCACTGAAAAAGGCGAAGCCTAATCGAATCATCATTGAGGTTATTAGACGAACACCACAAATGAAAGGTCATTACATGATTCGATGGATCTTCACCCAGATTTCCATTGAATTTAGGAATATTTGAGGGAATTTTATGAGGAATCGTTGGCCACCATGGGGCGTAAGCAATTGTATCATTCGTTAATCAGTTCAAATCTGGTAATTCTAGAGTTGCTACAAAGGGAAACTATTGATTTAGGTTTGGTGAAGCGTACCCAAGATAAGATGGGATCGCCCGAGCAGTGGGTCTTTGCATACCAGCATAATTTATCTGATGGATAATTTTGATAAGGTTGATGGGCATGACCATTATAGTATGGTTGTTGATGACCATTTTGAAAATACGGTTGCCCATTACCTACAAAGCTTTGTTGCTCAGGTCCTCGGTAAGTTTGCTGGAATTGTGGTTGTTGATATTGTACCAGGCATGGTTGTTGGACCATTTGTTATTGTCCAATACTGGATGTTTGACCAAGATGAGGGGTGATAGTACTCGTTTGAGCCTGAGTCGCTCCAATTAAGGAGTCACTAATCTGAGGTTGTGATTGAGTCGCAGAGACAAGAGGTTGTTGTATTACGACCTGAGCGACTTGAGGTTGACATACAACAGGCAGCGCTTGTACTTGCGACACAGTCACAATAGTAGGTTTAGTGGGAATGTTTGACACAAGTTGACTTGGTTGCATTGAATATACAACCATTGGTTGTTGAGGTAGTATTGGTACCCAACCACTAGATGAAATTCCAGTTTGACCCGAATTTTGTTGTGAACTCTCATATGGTTGTCCTACCAGAGGGAACAATCAAAAAGCATACTGCCCCCCATATGGTGGCAATCCAGTGTTCAAAGGATAAATTGGTCTTTGGAGACTGGACTGCCCAAATTGATACTGATGTGAAGGATCAATTTATTGAGTTTCAACATAAGAAATTCCAAATAAGATTCAGGATGAACAAATAGGAACAGAGCATGTTGTCGAAATAGTCCCTAGGTGGACTCTATCTAGTGGTTGAGAACTAGTTGGGACAGATGGTATACCAGCGAACATTTTCGGAGTAGCAATAGGAAGCTCCATTGCTACTGTATCAGATGACACAGTCCTAGATGTTGATGGTTGTTCAGACATATTTAATCTATCCAAAAGATTTCCTAGCGATTCGACAAGAACTTGCAATGAAGGATGATTAAAAGAAATAACTTCTGTAGTAGAAGGATATAGGTGGATCCCAATTCCAAAATGAAATAGGGTACTAGATGGAATATCCTCTACAATCTCTTCTATAGCAATCAATCTAGGTGGAAGAGGTAGACCGTCAAGTCCGTAAAATATTTCTAGATCCGAAGAAGGTATAGCTTCTGCAGTAATAGACACAAGAGGGGTGACACCTTCTGAATCAGGAGCTGGTTCAGGGATAGGAGTGTCTACCGTTACACTAGGATCAGTTCTAATGTCCTCTTGTAACTGCGGAACTTCTTCTATAAAGGCAGGGGTACCATAAATAATTGGAGTAACTGGAGTCTCTGATGATGTTGAAACACAAGTTTCAAATAGATCAGGAGAATTCAACCCAGTTAAACAAGATCGTTTTGCCCTGAATGGTTTCGTTTCCAGAGTCAAAGATGGTTGACTCGCTAGTCTCCGCGAATGATGGGGTTTTGATTGACTTTCTTCCACGATTGCGGATTACTTGATCAACTCAAAATTTAAAAGGGGAAAATTTTATTCTGAATTAAATAAATTTTATGACGCTTTGACACAACTTTCTTTTTCAATTTTTAAGAGTCGAGAAAAAGCTAAAGGTGACTCTAGTTGCCTTCAATTTTTAATGAGCCTGAAGTGACAAGTGCTCAGATGGACCTTTTAGGGAGTCGAAATATAGTGACTCTGGAAATCTAGACAGAGGGATTCCAAAAAATCGAAAACTGCAATTACACCTTTGGGTAAATAAAGAGAAATTTCTAATGTCTTTACGTATGGCAGTCCATCTTCCCGAATGTTGTGTCAGTGCATTCGATCGATAGGCAGCAGACACGGCTTCCTAAGGATAAAGGATATCAGCCTATTGTGGTCTCCCAATATATACTCGACGGTACAGGGAGCATAAGTCCGTACTGGCACTTGTCGTATCAAAGAGGAGGAATCACCCAACCTTCAATGAAAACGATAATTACCAGGTTTTACGACGCCGGAACACGTCTCTAGCCTAGACTTCTATATGTTGTGCGTTAGGTTCCAAAGCGTTTTTATGTTCATTGAGGTTTATTTTAGAGTTGATATTTCTTAGAAGTTTGTCTTTCAAGGTTCACTGCATGATGTAGATGTAAAATTCCTAAATATGTAATCTAAAATGATAAAGAATTGTTTATGTTCTTTTAGCAATGAAAATCCTAGCTACAAAGGAAAGAAGATTATGATTTTTCTTTCAGCAGAGAGCATAGAGCACACACTAAATGAACTTTCCTAAATCAAATTTTGCATGCAGTCAAAATGCAAATGCACATGCTTGTATTTGTTTTCCCATTTCCTTAATGTGAGAATGCCAAAAAGTAAAATTAAGTACAGATTTGAACTATTTTCTTCAAAGCGATGCTTCAACGATTTCTTCAAAATGAAAAGAAGACTAAAATGACACTTTCGATTTCAAATGGAAAACTGTTTTCGACACTTCAAATATTGACAATTCAAATCAAATACAATCAACTATCTAGAAGAGGAAGACTTTACAACACTCTTCTTCTTGACTCAAAATGACAGTTACGAAACTTTCTAATCAAAAGACGACAATTCAATTAAGCTACTTTTTGCAAAGTAAGACTGTAAATGATGAAAAATACATAAAAAAACATTCACAATTCCTGATCAATGGAGGCTGAATAATGTAAAGGAAGAAATTTTCAACAATGATATACTGATCATAAGTAGCAAAACTATTGAATAGAGCTGAAAACAAGGAGTAAAAAACCAAATTCTAGAGATAGAAACAGTATCACTCAATCATCACACCTATAACATAGGGAAACAGGGATGCATCTCACCTGCAACACACATGAGGTGCAATGCATCCAAGTTGCACAGATATAGATAGTGCGATGGACCAGGGAGCGAAATTGAGCTTGGTTTTTGCTCAAAATTTGCAGCTAAGTTCAGTGATTTAGGCTGAGTAATGATGGACGGTAAAAACAAAGCATATGGGTATGATCTTATGAGGTTAATAAGCTACCACAAGGGAAGTTAGGATGTTTGCAAGTTAGATGTTCAGTTCACAAACCAACCCGAAGATTGACTAAAGCAGCATTGATCTACTTTGCAGCTGCATAGCAAAAGCAGTTCGAAGGATAGTTGGCTTAACTTCAGGCTCCATCTATAGTTTATAAAGTAAACAACAGTAACAAACAAACAAACTATTCATTCCCTAGTGGAGTTGCCATTTTGTTTCCGAGAAAACTAGTGTCTATTTGATCTACTAGTCCCACTAAGAAGGGTAGCTATCTTAGAAACAAACAATTCAAAGTAACTTATGCTTTCCTTTATGTATGATAGATAAGAGAGAAGCAGAGAGTACCAACCTTAATATTTCGCTTGGCTCCTTGCTTGTTTCCTCTCTCCTTTGATAGAGCCTGCCACTCCTTTCTCACTTGTCCCGCTTCAAAGAACACCTATAAAGGCAAAGCAACAGAACACCATCAAAGCATAGAGATCTATAATATCATAAACAATGTAGAATCAGAAGTACATTAACCATACAATTGCATACACAAATACAAGATCCACAAGTACAAAAGCATATGGAGGAAAACTCAAATAACTTTATTGATAGTAGAAGTAGAAGAGAGGATTACAACCCAGCTGTCTGATCCAGCATCATCATCCCAGCATGAAAGCCCTCTTCACCTCATGAAAAGCAAGATCACCCAACAATGCAATATCTCAAAGAGAAACCAACAGCACTTCCTTACAAATTACAATATTCCAGTCTTTAGATCTCTCAGCTAAGGGATCCATATATAGATATTTGCAGAGGGGTGAGTCAACTTCTGGGTTTTTGATTAGTATCATTTCATTGATAGTTCTTGGTTCCACTTGGAGATTTCATGATCTCTTACTCATCCCTGGGCGAGTTCAGAGAGGCAAGTGTCACAGGGGAAGTTTCTAGAAGATTCCCTGGGTTTCCACTTAGCAAACTGCCTCTGCCATTTGTCCACTCTCACCCATCGCACCCTACAGAAGGCTCTTTCAGTATGCATCGCACCTGGCCAGTGTAATAGCCAGTATGCATCGCACCCTTAGCATTGAGCAGTCTATATGGTCCAGTTTTGACTAGTTCTGAGTGGTTTTTCAGGGAGAACTTCTGGGAAATTATGTAATCAGTTGACTATGATCCTTTAGGGTTTGAAACAACACTTTTAGGGGTTTAAGAGCCCTTGGTTTATTGACATATGTGATTGGGGTTGCAGTTCCTAAATATGTCTATAACACTCCAAAAGACTAATATATTGATCTAAACAATAAATGAGAGTAACAACACCCTCTTCTTTCAACCTCCACGCGCCTTACATAGTGCCTCTGAACCAAAGCCTTTGACCACTCTCCTTCTTGGATGTGTTGGTCCTACTGGGAATTGCCTTCCTCCTTGCCTTCCTGTAGAACTCCTACTGAGATGGTCACAGAAGGTAGTTTGAACTTCTCTGCCTTGATCATTGATCCAAGGTGGCTCAAACAAATGTGAAGTACACCTACTCTACAAAATCCTCATTTGTACCTGTTTGAAAAGCTGTCAACAACCACTGTTAACAACAACAGAAATACAGACAACAATTGGATGGTCTAACTTCTGATTCAACAAAAGAAACAAATTTCACATCTTGTGAGTACCTCCATGTCTTACATCTGCATACAAATGATGGACTAGATAACAAGCCCACAAAACATGCCTTTAAAACAAATGACCCTTCAAGTCAAGCATGTAGAAAAAGACCATTAGGACTATTTTTCAAAAGATGAAGCACTACATCATTATCTCCATCTTGGAGACCAAGTTAACTTCTCCCAAGTCAACATTGCATCACGTGCATGTCAAAGCAATCAACCCTGTAATTTAATTACACATACATGTCCAAATACAAGGAAATCATCAAAATCCCTGTGTTCATGCACATCAAGCTCATGCATGCATTTCATCCTTCAACTCTCGCTTAAGCACACTGTACTTTCGAAGCTAAAATGAAATATAATGTTGCAGCAACAAAGTGAGTCTCCTACTCAAATTCTCCATTCACCTACTTGGTAAAATCCTGCAACTTGCATCTCATCAACAAAGAAATGCAAATAGATGCATCAATAGACATGCAACCTTAATTAGATAAGAACTCTAACCATTCCTTACCAATCCATTTCAAAGGTATTTCCTTTGTCTGCACATCAGCATCAACATGTGAATCATCTTGAAACACATCATCCATGGAATCCTTTCCATTTCTGCCATCTTCTCTTTCCACTTTCTTCAGCGTTTTTGGAAGCATTGCTGGATTCATAGTCCAACACTTTTAATCAAGATTCCCTTGCTTATGGCAGTAAGTGTAACATATGTGCATCCTCTTGACAGCATGATTTTCCTTGTCCAATGGATCTTTGGCTTCTTGCTTCTTTTCCTTCAAAATTTTCCTGTATGTGGCCATTCTCTTCCAACATCTAGAAACATTATGGTTATCTAAACCACAAAAGGAACATGCAACTCTTTTCCCATATCTATGTGGAAATTTATCATGCTTTGCAAAATCAAAAAGAAGATGATTAGAACCAGGTTTATACCTTTCTCTTTCACCTTTATTGCCTTCATGAGGAGGTGAATTGAATGAAGAATTAGCTCCATGTAGAACACCATCAACCTCTTCAAGGCTTTCAGAGTTTCCACAACTCTCTGGTTCAAGTGTGTGCTTCTGAACACCTGCATCTTGCAAATGATGTTTTAAGCCATTGCATTCCTCCCGAACACAATCTTCACACTTTGCAATGTCCTTCTTGGAGCTGTTTCAATTGCCTTCATGGCAGCTTTGGAACTTTCTCCATAAGACTGTCCATATCCAAGACCCGAATACTTAGTCCTTTCCTCAACCATTATTGGTTCAACAATACCTTGTGCATGCTTTCCCAAGCCCTTTCCTTCATAGCCCATCTTGGACATTAGCTTGGAACCTATGCCTCTAGTATATTTTTCAAAAGAACCAATATAAGCATTCTTAGAGAAATTTGAAGAAAAACTGGAATGTTTTACCTCTTCTTTAAGCTGATACTTGACCAATGCTTCTTTGGCAACAAAGAGTTGTGACTCCAACTCATGCATCCTTTTCAAGTTCATATTTGCAATATGAAGTTGTCTCTCCATGTCCTGCAATTTGTCAGAAAGCATCTGCTTCTCTTCCTTCATGGAATTCAAATGCTCTCTAAGTATGCTGCTCTTCCTTCCATCCTCATACATTTCCCTCACCTTGTCCATCATGATGAACAAGTCTTGCTTCATGTCTCCATCAAAGAATCTTGTGATGAAGGAGGAATTTGAGAACTCACATGTAGAAGTTGTCATTATGCCAATGAACAAAAGAACTTCAAACAAGATTAACAAAGAGCTTATCCAAGCAACCTTTTGCAACAAACCTCTTGTGCTTCAACGATTGCCTTAAGGTCCTTTGGGATAGAAGAATGCCTTCAACCCTTCTTCCTTCTTGTCCTTCTTGGACTGAGCTATTAATAGCTTTCCCTTCACCTCTGCAAACTCAAACAAAAGCCAGTCTACCACAATCATACAATCAATCAATCAAGGATTCGATTGTCAAACACCCTTCAGACAAGCAATCTTTGCTCTGTCAATCAAGCATTCTGAGCTGATACCACTTGCTCTAGTATACCCAGCTTTAATATCACCTTCTTGAAGGTGAGGTTAACCAATATTAAGCTCTGATACCACCTGATCTGAAAATGGGGCACTAAAGGCTTCTTGTGAACTTACAAGAACCTCTCCCACTTCCAAAGCTTAAATATTCCCAAGTATTTATGATTAACCAATTGTGGAATTAATAATGTGCTTGACAATAAGGTGTATGCTTATGTTTGTTTAAACTGTTTATGTGCTGTAAAATTCTGTTGTTTATGCTGATATAACATACATATAACAGTAAATGGTGCAGCAATAAACAAATACACAGAACAACAATTTAATTAGGAGTTCACCCAAAACTCTTGGGCTACATCTCCGTGAGCTCTAGTCAACTCAAATAGGCTCTTTGGGATTATGGAAAAGTCCTTTTACAAGCTCCTGGCTCAACTCCATTGTTTTACATAGAACAATGGGCTCAGAACACCATCTTATCCCTGGCTCTTGAAGCTCTCGGCTTTCTGGCTCTTGGCTCTAACTCTAGCTTTGGCTCTTGGCTCTAACTCTTGGCTCTGGCTCTGGCTCTTAGCTCTAACTCTTGGCTTTGGCTCTAGCTCTGGCTCTAGCTCTTGGCTCTGGCTTCTCTAAGCTCTCTCTTGGCCTCTGCGTGCCTCTGTGATTCGATTGACCTCCAAGCTGTCCTCGACAACCTTCCAGTGACCTTTAGCAGCTCTGCATTCAATGCGACCTGCTTATGCCTGCCTATGCTCTCAATCATGCTCTCTGGATCCTTTGAGGCATTTTCCCAACTCTTCAGCTTCCCCAACCATTTTCTCTGTGTATAATCATCCCTCTGTGGCTCTACAACTTCCCTACACGTTGTCTGTTTGATTGGCCATCTGGCTCTGCGGCTCTGTGGCTCCAAATGCATCATTGTCTGCTAAAACACCCTCTTGCAGTGTGGCATGATGATCAGGGGCTGATATAGAGGATTCGGAGCCTTCCCTGAGGCGAAAACCCGAAAATGGAGAAAAATTCTATTACACAGAGAATTACCGAAAATACACTATCGGATGTGAAATCCAGACGTGAAATTCCATTAAATCTCCCCTAAAATCCCTATCGGGTCCACTAGTAGACAACATATTGCATCACATAAGCGTTTTGGCTAAAATCCCATTTACACAGGAAATACATTGAAAATATGAATTTTTGGACTTCAAAAATTATGCAATCAGGCTTTGAAATCCCATTGGGTTCGCGCTTTATCTCTTATCGCAATCACTATCGCATTAGCCCTGCTATCAGGGATCATCGATTAATCTGGACCGTTGATCTGATCCCCGATCAAATGGTCCAGATCACATTTCATCTCGCTATCGCATCAACGCTGGCATCGGGGATCGTCGATCGCTGATCACCGATTTAATCCTGGTCGTCCATTCCTTTCCTAATCTAACGGCTGAGATTTCACATCGCGATCGTTATCGCATATCACATATGTAACGGCCCGGGGATCTTTCCCTTGCCTCGTGGCATTGCCAATGCTGATATCGGCGATCGCAATGTCACATCAGCCCAGGTCCTTTCCTTATGTTATTTGCACAGGCCTGCCTCCGACCCGATATGTCGGGGATCGGAAATCGGGGGTCTCTTCCCTTTCCGCTTAAGTTCACCTCTTTTTCCTTTTTCCAATAAAATTTCCCATATAAGCCTTTTAGGCCATTTTTTTGAAGATTTTGCCTCTTTTTCAAAGGACAAAAGGGAAACTTCTTTCTGTGATAGCTTTTGCATCCGAAGTCCATTTTTGCCCATTCAAGTTACAGTAGATTCAGAATGAAAAGATATCTATCGTGGGGTTATTTCCAAGAACTTCCTTGGACTTTCATTTTCCTCTATGAGGAACACTTAGACTTTGGAGTCTATCCAAAATCCATTTTGGATCAAAAGGAAAGCAAGCAATAGCCAACTAATTATGGATAGTAGGGATCTCATTTATAGTGAAGGAGAGGGAGTTAATGATCCATAAAAGGAGGGAGATGTTCCACATCTAAAGGGAAAGATCCATGAAAGTAGGATCAAGGACCAAGAATGGGATATCTCACTCTAATCCTTACTCACCTGTAACCAGCTCATCGTTCTCGAGAATTATAGTAAGAGAAGCTTCTCCTCCACTTTAGAAAAAATTGCCTGAAGAGGTTCAGCGTGAGTTTTCCTTATAAAATTCATGCTGGTAGTGCTAGTATAGTATAGTGCAACAAGTTACCAGCAAGGGTCACTAGTGGTGCAAAACGTGTTGATCCTGAAACAAGGTTTTTGACAAGTTTCTTTTGAACTCTCTCAGGGTAATTTTTCTTATATTCTTCGGGGATGCTTCTGTATATGTTTCATGGTGAATACACTAAAAAAATTCGTCATTTTGACGCTTCAAGACATGGGATGGTAAATGTGACAAAATATTATGTAACATTTTCCTTCGTGGAAATCTTGGATAATTGATTCGATGGATCAAAAATATGCTCAAAAATGAAAGTTGTTGGAGTGGCTCAAAAATGGAACAAATGGATATATCTCATCATCCTGAATATGGTGCAAATCGTTTCATGGAAAACAGACATCCTATGCTCCTAGAAATGAGTTCTAATCGATTTGGCAAAAAGGCAAGATTTTGTGTAGGGTTGCCCAGTCAGTAGTCTGTACTTATGACGTGGCATGCCGACTAGACCTGCTGATTTGGAAAATGGCTGGGCTTGAAAAAGAGCTAATGACATCGTGCCACTTGTCAAGTTTATAGTGGTGTTGAGTTGGCATTGTCTTATTGGTCAATTTGGTGTTGGTTATGTGGACCAAATGGACGCTGCCACATGGCCTAGTCAGAGGCTACCACGTGGCACCTTGGTTGCCACTAAAAGTTTGGGGCAGGTCGAATTAACATCTGCAAGATTCGATCATGCAACCTCCTCCATACTAATCTCCGCCATAACCAACGCGCCATGGTTGGACCTTATTTAAAGGACCCACATAAATGGTATTTAAACTATAGTGGGGCGGAGGTGGGTTAAGGGTAAAGGGCTAGCCCTAGCCCTGGTTTCCATGCCCACACGGACCAGGGATGGGACCATGTGGTGTAGGAATATCCTCTCTGCAGACAAAGACGATCCCTATAGCCCAAGAGAGTGGGTCTAGCCACAAACAAGACAATCTAATGTAAATTTCCTTAAATTAGAATCAAATAAGAGGGCCTACCTATTATAATGCTAATCCACTTGATGGTGATCTTGCTTCCTTGCTCCATCTTCCTTTCATTCCTTTCATTCAAGTACCTGAAACAAACATGCAAGAAACAACATCAAATGTGATAGCATAAAATCGAATCCAATCTAATTAAAAGGCCAAGGAGTTCTAAGCTATCAAATGTAATATTACATTCGGTATAGGAAACAAACCATTAGTTGTATTAAAATAAAATTCAAAGAGAAATACAACCAAAGCCTTGACATTCGAGATCTCCTTTGTGGTATCTAAGTCCCACTACATGCCTTTTCAACACTCTTTTCCTGCTCTAGTTTGACATGAAATGGATTCCAAGCTCTAACTCTCTCTCCTCGTGCTTTAGCTACCAAAGAATAGTCTTTTGTCATCTAAGACTAATATTCTTCTATCAAAAGCTAAAGATTTCATAATTTTGTAGCTGGTTCTATCTCTCTACCACTTTCACTATGTGTTGTATTGTAACCAAAAAGGGTAAGAGGAAGTGGTTTATATAGGGAGAGGAGGATAAGAATGAGGTCCACTCAAGGGGGAAGAAGGTATTATCTCCTTGGGAAGGTCCACTTTTAAGGGGGGAAGAACCTTATATGGAGTTCTTGGCCCTTATCCAACCAAACGAACATCCATCACATTGCCACTAGAAGTTTCTAGATGTGAAACTTCGTTTCCTTTTATAAAAACAGTCCAGAAGTAGACCGGTGAGAGTATTGGGCTAATAGTAGTGCCTATCGGTGCGGGTCATAGTGAAAAACTCTACCATCAATGCGAGTGAGACACTCAGAAAGAGCATTGATCTTAAAAACTGGGTTTTAAGAAGGATTCTCTGGAAATGTTCCGAAGGGAGTGGGGACTACTTTCTTCAAATTTCAAGGGATGCAAGAGCATTGGTTTCATGGTGAAAGTATAACACAATAGTTACTACTAGGGTTCTCCAAAATTAGGAACGGGGAGTGACAGGAAAGTGAAAAATTATTGTGTAACAGACCAGAGGCTAGGGCTTAGCCCCAACCCACCCAACCTTAAACATTTTTCATGCAACCACAAGCCTGGAAACAAGTGTTGGGTCCCTATAATACTAGTGATTACCCCATTACTATTGTAGTTATACCCCTTATTAATATTTTTGTGCCCTTATTGCCCCCATATTGTTATTACTGAGCCCCATAGAATCCCTCTATTGTTATTTTTGTGGCTTTATATTATTATTGTTAGGTCGGCTAGATTATATTGTGACCCTTTAGACTCCTATATATAGAAAGGAGGTTTTGTCATTTGAATAATCCAAGAATTGTTCATTTATGTAATGTAAAGGAGGTTGCCCCCTCGAAGAGGCTGAATTATAAGGCGTTGATCT